>CABFVX010002814.1:63103-75032 GCA_902151425.1 Timema shepardi | reverse complement strand
ACCCCCCCCCCCCCCCCCATCCCCATCTAGATACATTTCCTCTTTAGACCATTCGTTTTAATTAAAGTAAAATAGCCCGAATGAGTAGCAAGGCATGGGGAACAGACAAAATAAACTTATTTTGTTATCAATACTAGTAAACTTTGGTGACATTATCTTTAGTCATTTTTTGGATGTTTAAAAGAATTTATATTTTATTTGCTCTAAATATTGATATTACTTAGTTTACTCTAACTATTTATAATATTTTATTATGTTTTCTTATCAATATTAAATGTAGCTTAAATATATGAAAACTATGAGAATAAAAAAATAAACACACCTCACCTCTTATTTGGATAATACGTACATATATAAATTACGCTAATGTTGTGATAGTGAGGAAGGTAATATCTAAAGTAAATGTACCCCCATTTACATGAAGAGTGAATGCAACACCATTTAGGAAAAGTCACCCTACAGAGATTCAAACCTTGATCTTCCCATTTTGGGCAATACAACATATTGTGTGACACCTTACACTTGGCCCATGACACCACCAAAAAGGGACGATAAAACGTTGTAAGGAGCTCTCTGAATGGCTTATTGCTTTGATACCTTTTTCAAAACACTAGTTTTTACTAGAAACAAATGTACATACATTTAAACATTTTATAAAATGACACACCCACCTCAGTGGCATAGTTAGCTATTGTGCTTGTTTCGTGTTGAGCTAGACTTCTGAGGACAGGGCAATTAAAGTTCGAATCTCATTCGAGTTTTTTCTAAGTGGTTTTCCACTCTTCCTCCCCACAAATGCGGGTTCACTTCCTCTAAATTCAACCTTGCCAATTCTTAACCCATTAGCGTAGTTAGTACTTAAACATATAGCTCGAACGGGTAGTAAGACATGGTGCCGAATAAATATAAAGTGACAATTTTTTTTTCAGACGCTGAAAACAGTATTGTTTTGTCAAGAAACAACTATTTACCAATGGCTTTTTCCAAACTTCCAGAGAAAATCATCTTCTCATCAGGTAAGAATATAGTCTGATAGTAATAGAGTTGAACACCTTAACTCAGTTGGTGGCATGTCTGTCCAATCAGCAAAGAGTCCTGGGTTTGATTCCTGACATGTATGAAAATTATGAGTGTCTTAATATAAGTTGGATTTCAGGTCATGTGCTGATATAGTCGGCATGCTCAGAAAGTGCACGTGGATAATAAAAAAAACTATAGTAATAAAATTATGTTGTTTGTTATTTAAAAAAAACAACCTTGTCACAGCTTTACATGTTTCTGAATCACTAACCTACTTAATTTATATCTCATCATTGTATATTTTATCTTTTATCTTAGCAAGATTGATAGTGGAAAAGTATGTTTATATTTTATAAAAGTTTCTTTCTAGCAAAATCCACCTATAGCTTTGTCAACTATTAAGTAGTGTTCCTTCAACCAGTGGTTTGAGTGTACACCCCAATTTTCTTACGAATTGACACATCTGACTCCTATAAAAAGCTACAATATCTACGTTCACATATTCATACATCAGATTCTATGACAGTGTCAATTTTGATACATGTTAACAATACCTTTAAAATAATACTAATAATATAATGAAATGTTACTAATAAATTGTATATATTTTCTAACAGAAAGACCCCCTGGTCTAGAGTAAGACTGATAAGTGAGTGTTGCGTTTTACATTGTTGCATGGATGCAGGAAACAACGGTAAATGTATCAACGGTGGAGTTCTCTCAAAGGACAGCAACGAATGCATTTGTCCGCCTGGTTTCAGGGGATTCTTTTGTGAGGATGGTGAGTTGTCTCAAAATATCTACTAGTGTGGCTCGCCTGTAAAATTGTGAAACTGACGTCTTAAACCACATGAACAACAATTATTATCTATGAACACAATGTAATTTTTAGTATAATAATAATTTGGTTTCTGTCAAACTTGATCATCAAGAAAAATATCAACTTGAAATAAAAAGATAAATGTTAATACTGCATTAACGATAATAACAAGGAGAGAGTGAGATATACTGTTCACAGAACTATTAAAATAATAGGGTCGATAGGGAAAACAAAACTTGGGACAGCAATAGCATGCCACAGGTTCACCAACCGTTCCTTAAAACTTACTTAAAAAACGCTAATATAAATTGGATTGCTTTATTCCTTGAAGGATGTGGTGTAAACAAGTATGGCGATGACTGTGGGGGCAAGTGCTCCAGTTTCAGAAGAGGATGTAAGGGACTTGTCATGTGCAAAGAGAAAATAGGTTGCGACTGCGCTCCGGGGTTCCAGGGACAGCTCTGTGACACGCGTAAGTGTTACACAAGCGAGACCCTCATGCTGACAAAAGCACCAGTCTGGCTGGTCATGATTTGAGCCTCTACCAGCTGGTTTACTTACCCTCGCTTCACCTTTCCGTGGTAATGAGAGCACATTTATTCTGAGGACACCTTCCTTGTTTTTAATCCAAAAGTTAAAACGTTAGAACCAAAATCATATAAAATGCAACCAAGAAAATAAAATTTCTTGTGATGGTTTTTTTTATAGAATCAATCATAATAAATTGAAAACAACATTAATTAGCTTGAGTGTAAATATTTATTTGCTAAGTTGTTTATCTGAAAATAATTAAGTAGGTCTTTATGTAAAGATGTATTCATTTAGATATAGATCCTTCACCAAAGACATATTGATGAAATTGTTTGTGCATAGTTATGTTTGCAATTTATATAAATAAGTTAACAAAATTAATAAGATAGTAGGCCTACATAAAATATATATTTATAAAAATATTCATGATTTTTATTAGAATATTGCTCATATTGTGTGTGTTTAGATATACAAGCAATTATATTTTTATTCTTTCAATAAGGATTTTGTATTTTTTTATAATCAAGTCCTGTTGGTATCATAAGGTATCTAATAGTTTGCTGGGGAATCTAATAATTCTGTTGTACTATCAACACTTTGTCAAACAGTCAGGATATATGGATACAATTTATAAGGCAACTAGCTTTGAGTAAAGATTGATTCTTAAGTAAAGTCAATAAAAAGGATTAAATAACACATAGTTAAACATATAATTCGTCAAGCGATTCTTTTAACAATGATTTCCAAAGTTATAAGAAAAACATTTTTATATTTTTTTTTATGAAAACTTATACACCAAGCATGTGCCCAAACGTGTTTAGTTTCAAAAATATTCCAAGATAGGAATTTATAATTATGGGTAAAAATTAGAATAGGAAAAAAGTTCTGCTTGGATTAAATAGATTTTCAATTGACATTTCTAAAATCTATAGGCTACTGTTGAGATTTGTTATTGTAAAATTGATCCAAGTGCATCAACTGGCCAACTAGTATTTTTTAAATCAGTTTATAGGATGGTATGAAAGATTATTTTGGACCTGCAAAACTAGGAGTGTTTAATACATAATGAAGTTGGTTATTAATTTATCATTTTTCCTTCTTTTATATAGTTTTGGAATGTAAACATTAGATCATAAGATGCTAATACCTTGGGTTGCTGTACTTATAATAGCCATTATTTATTTCTCAGCCTGTGATCCAGGGCACTATGGGTTCGGCTGCAAACAAACATGTGGACACTGCGCAGGAAAGCTGTGCGATTCCTTTAGCGGAAGCTGTTTCTCAGGGTGTGAGAACGGCTATTTCGCACCCCTTTGTTTCTATAGTAAGTAAGAAATATTTTTTTAAATAAAAGCAAACTTACCATTAAATATCAGAAAAAGAACATACTTTCGAATGGCTATTACTTGTATGAACTGCACCCAGAGGTCACACAAAAGGCATCATACCTGGTTTGCTCCTGATGAAGACATCAGAGTTTAAATCGTGGATATGTGCTTTAAGGTGTTTTTTTTACTGAATGGTTTCTCTCTTTTTTTCTCCACGCAAATGCAGGCACACATGTAGATTCTACCTTCCTAATGTTTATCTCATTGGTATAAACATTCTGGTTGGGTATTAAGATGTGGATTACAAAATAGCATATTTCTTATGTAGCGGTGCCATCGCGATCTCTCCCTAGCCATTTCTATCCAGATGGTCGCGGCGGAGTTGTCATGCGCAGCTTTGTAGTTCCTAAACCAGCCGCCACAACTGCGTCGCGCGAGGAGGGTGGGAACTCGGGAGACTTCGTGGTACTAGAGATATGGCTTGCCTCCGAACAAGGCAACTTTGAGCTCACAATGTTAATAAGTGTTAAATCCTTTTCAAGAACAAGTCATTTGATGGGGGCATTGAAGAAAGCACTCAGCATGAGAAGGGAGGTTTCATGCGCACATAGGTGAAATGAGGTTTGAGGCATTTCATGATTTAAGGGTGTTTCTCTTATGTGGTGATGATAGAATATACTAGTTTTTTCCCTTTTATTCTAATGCTAAATTCAACCAAATGTGTATGTAAAAAATTATTTTGTAGGGGTTAACTCAAAGTGTACAGAAATAAAAAAAATCACCTTTTTAAATGGTCACAGTTTTACATTTAAATGTTTGTACATTATACCCAATACAGCGAATATTCGTGTCTCAAAAGTAGAATAAATGGTTTTATAGATTAGTTTGACCTTAACTAGACGGAACTAAATATTACGCATTAATTTTTTTTTAATAAAATCAAAAAATGTAATGCAAATAAATTGATGTGTTGATTGGTTTTAGCCAAGAATGAAGGATCTAACAACCATCATGGACTTTAAAAGCATAAGTATAATTAGTAGCAATGCCCTCTTGCTAAGGTTGACTTAAAAGTTTACCAGTTTAAATGTTATGATTGATGAAAATTGAAACGAAGTTGAGTTGGCATGAAAATGTTTTGATAGACAACCTGCATTGTTTTACTACAGAATACAAATACCTGTCGACTGCGCCAATTGCAGAACCTGTGAGTGCCGACACCATACAAGTGTACTTCTCCGTCGATCATACTCAAGGTCGCGGCTCGCCCAGGTTCTACAAACTGCAGCATAAGGTAGCAAAAATACAAACTAATTAATGTAAATTAATTGAAAAATGTACACCTAAGAACAGGAATAAAACCTGGAACTTTTAGCTTAGTGCAAAAATGCTCATCACTGAGCTATTTCTGACTTGTTTCATGTTCAGGTTCATTCGTCATTCATAGTTTAGAGCCACGAGGCCAGCTAAATATGAATGGTTTGATTTTTATGTCAAGATTTAATTTTTCTACTACTTTAGATTAATTAAATTATGTTCACCTACCTACACACACATCCACACTAAATTCCATTTCCACTTTGTGTATGTTTACAATGTCATTAATAATATGATTTAATTGACAGAATTTGGTGAAAATTTTGAAAATTGTTGAACAAAGCTAGATACAATAAATAGTTGCCTGACTAACACGTTTCAAAATTCAATAAAAACACAATCTTTCAAAATAAGTAATTCACACATCCCTATAAAATGAAGCAAGAAACTAGGTAAGGTAATTCAATAGGCTACTTACCACAAGCTATGTATCATAAATAATCCTCTACTTGCTTAATATTAGAGGTAAGGCAAAATTAATGCAGATAGCAATGCTGTCAGGTAGGCAATGCAAGAAAAGAGAAAGATATTCTAGTTTCAATCACATATTCGCCTTTCTCTACTACTAATAAACAAGTAACCTGCTCACTTGCCTCTTGTAAACCTACCTTGTGTAATCAAGGTCGTCAAGCATTCATAACTTGGTCATTTTTTATTTGAAAACACAATAATTACAATAATACAGGTGTAGAGAGGTTGGGTTCCCTCATCTGCCCGCCACCCCCTGCCAAATGGATTTATTCCTCTAATTAACCTCCCTCTCTTCTGCATAGTCGTATATTTTACTAATATTGTGTTGAGATTTCAAATGTAACATTAAATTTAAATTACCTTTATTAAAATGGTGACCCACAGTCACTAAGACCTACAGAACTGAAAAATAAATTTGGTAATAATGACAACATATAGGAATAATCAAATAAGAAAATAATTTACAATAAAATTATAATTTAAGTTAGTAAACGGATACTAAAAATTGATAGTGAAAAACAAAAGTTAAAATTAATAAATATTAAATTATATATATAAAACCTAACAAAGATAATTAGTGAGTGTTTGAATAAAGTATAATATGTAATTAAAGTACTTGACGATAGCTTTACAAGTTTGGCTCTTAGTGATAAAAATCAAATTTAGCAAATCTAGAGTTTGATCTTAGGACACAGTGGCCAAAAGAGCTGAGCTTGTTAGAGTTAATAATACTAATAACGATTATAATAACAATGGTTTTCCACTCTCTCATCACACAAATGCAGGTTAACTTCCTATATGTATATATATGTGTGTATACATATATATATATATATATATATATATATATACCCCCCTAATCCCTAAAATCATTATCTTAATTAATACTTAAGCATATAACCTAAACAAGTAGTAAGATTCTGAGATCAAAAAAACTATTATAATAGATGTGGTACTATTATCAGGCTCACCCATTGTATTTGTGTGACACTAGAAAAATGGAGAGGCCGCATGGATAGATCATTATCCTAAAACATTACCACGAGACTATGTAACCACCAATATCACCGGCCTGAAAACGTGGACATGGTACGACATAAGAGTTATACTTATTGATCTTAATCTAAACAGCTACGAAGGATACG
Organism: Timema shepardi; assembly: GCA_902151425.1. Classification (NCBI taxonomy): domain Eukaryota; kingdom Metazoa; phylum Arthropoda; class Insecta; order Phasmatodea; family Timematidae; genus Timema; species Timema shepardi. Next base: position 68,340 of record CABFVX010002814.1, on the reverse strand, counting down.
ACATACCGCTCGCAACAGCAAGGACCAAATGTATATGTGAGTGATTTTTATTTTGATTTATTTCCTTCTTTAGTCAATTAATAATTTCCTACTCCAGGAGTGATGATTTCAAGATTGAGCATTACGTTACTCCTACAAAGTTAGCCCACATAATAATTTTGGAAACAACCAGTTTTGGATCCTATTTTAAGTCGTGATACATCCTGAATGAGTATAGATGCCACATAAAATCAACTGAAATTTATTTATTTTAATTTATGTATTTTTACAGTACCCAGTAATGTTGATTACCATTTACAAAGCCCGTCAGCTTCAGAAAATAGTTTCCAAGTTTCGTGGAGGGTGAGTTAACCAAACTAATGCCGTATAAATATATATTTCCAATACTTTACTATATATTGTATTTAAGGACTGCCATCCCTTATTCGAATATTTTTTGAAACATTTATTATTTTCCTACAACAATTTTTTTTATATCCATTACTGTTTCCAGTTTGTGGACTGGGTCAGTTTATTATTCAAGTAATTTATTTTGCACTATCGGCTTGCTAGGCCTGCCGTGGCTTCATATAATGCCCAATACAATAACTTAAAGACTAGGACAGCCACAGCATCCAGTCCCTGGCCGTTAATTGATCACTGTGAAAGGCTATCCCCACATTTCCCCAATTATCAATTTTTTGTCAATGCTGGGAATCAAACCTGAGACCCTTAACTCAGTAGACAAATACGCTACCGACTGAGCTAAGGTGTCAGATTCTTAGAAAAAAATAAAAGGCAGTAATAAAGACATATTTATCTCCCGTGCAAAGCCAAAAATGTAGCTCCAGCGTACATGTTTGAAAATAATCATCCTTTTGATTTTCAGTATGACCAACAATTACGTTGGTGTCCACTAACCAATTTTGAAGTATACCTGAGAGATGGTTGGCGATGGGTGCTGAGCAAACGGACACACGAGAGTATGGCCAACTTCAGTGATGTCTTACCGGGCCGTGAACACAAAGTAAAACTACGCGCCATGACAGTGAATGGACCTGCGAGTTTTTCCAAAACACTATCTATTATCACGAGCGACCAAGGTAAAAAAACAAAATTATTAATTATCTCATGACACATCCTACATATTATAACATGTAACTGATAAACAAAACAAGTAATTCTAGTGAAAATATTGATAGTGAGTTGATAGTAGTGTAAAGTCTCAATAGTTGGAGTTGAACGTAATAAGACCCTCCTTGAACTACAAGAGATAAAAATAATATGAAAATAATGTATTTTTAATTGGTTTATTCTTTCATCTACTTTCTTGAATTTTCATTTTTGGACTCTTTAGATCTAGGAAGTTGTCTTTCAAGGGATGCAAATTTTCCACACAATATACATGATCCATAAGGAATTAAGTTATCCGGGAAAGAGTGGTAGAACATGGAGTACAATTGATAGTATAAGAAGCAAGAATGAGATGGTAGGGGCATATAAAGATGGAGAAGGAGAGAATACCCAAGAGAATGACTGAGATGAAGTCTGTAAGAAAAAGATTGCAAGGGAGACCAAGTAGGAAATGGGAGCAGTAGGTAGCATAAATCATGCAAGTGAGAGGAGAAGAATGGTGGAAAAATAGAGGAAGATAGAGAGAGAGGTATTTTAATAAACTGACACCCACTTCAGTGACTGAATGGTCTAGAGCAGGGATGACAAAACTATGGCACGCGTGCCACCCAGTGGCAAGCAATCATGATTCGAGGTAATATCTTTTGCGGTCCATTTGCTTATGAAAAAGTTAACATTATTTATGATAAAAAAGACTAATAAAGGTACATATTTTACATTGTCAACTCACAAAATAAATAGGTATGATATGTTACGTTAGCTTATAAACAATTTTTGCTTACTTTGTGGGGAAAAAAGTCTTACGTTTTTATACATTTGTACTTTGAACCAGCAAATGGCAACTCAAGTATTTAAGAATGAGCTGATACGAATATTTTAAAATGTTTTCAATGCAAATATTGCCGGTACAGTAGTGTTGCCCGTGGGCAACAAGAGCTAGTAGCTTTAGCCATTGAATATAAAAAGGTTGAAGACCACTGCACTAAAATTTTCAAAACTCGGATAGTCCTTAAGTGGCACAATGGATGGAAAAATTTTACCATCCCTGGTCTAAGATGTCACTCTTGTGTTAGACTGAGTTCTGATGATGGGTAGATCTAGGTTTGAATCTCGATAGGGTCTATTGAGGTTTAAAAAAAAATTATTTCCCACTCTACTTCCATGCAAATGGGGTTAGATTACATCTAAAATGCTCTCTTCCTCTTTCATACCTAATTAGAGTAATTATCATATATATGTTTAACCTGAACGAGTAGGATAACACGGTAAAAAATAAATGGCCCGGCCACTGACTGTTAACAGTTGATACTTGAGACCCATTGGCATTTGGTTCAATTAAGGTAATTTGGTATTTATGTAAAGGTTAGTTCTATTGAACTGATACTATTCTCGTTGGTGTTAAGTGTTAAACATTTGTTTTTAAATGTTACAGATGTCTCTGGTTGTGTGTTCATTTAGATTAAATATAGTTGAAAAATTACACTTAGACACAAGAATTTAAAGCAATACGTCATTGACAAGCTATATGTGCAGTTTTTGATCGGCAACTGTTTTACTTTAATCTTTTCGTCTGCTAGAGCTCAGTGAATATGTTACCTGCCATTTTAAATAATAATGTAGTCCGTGGGGGTTAGGTGTACTAATAATTTCTCACCATCATGTCTTGTGAAATTCAAATATTTACTATCAAAATATTTATTTGAAAAGAACAATGAAAAGAGTTTGGTTTCTTACATGTCCTTGATTCTGAGTTTTAATCATTGCCATAAAATATGAGTGAATAATGACCCTGAGCACAGGACTATACCTGGATAGCTCAGTGGTAGAGCATCGATGCACTAAACCATAAGTCCTAGATTAAATTTCCCCTGTCCAGATGTTATTTTCCCCTACAATTAGTTTAATTGAAAGTTGTGTGTCTAATTAATTGGTAGATTACAAAATGTGCTTAGAAAGTGCACATTAAGACCTTGAAAGTATTTTTACAAGCTCTTGCTCAACTTATTATATCAATTTCACAGTGCCCGAGGCAGTTTTAGATGTTTACCAAGACTCTGTCCAAAAAGATAGAATAAGAATAGTCTGGAGAGAGCCCAGGTTCACAGCGGGGAATATAAGGCACTATGTGGTCACCTATAAAGTGAGTCTTTTTTTTATCATTATTTATTTATGTATTCAACCAGACTTAGTTTCTAATAGTTACCGCTCCTGCATTGGTGGCCGCATGGTCTAAGACGCCACTCTCGTGTTAAGACTAGACTGCCGATGATAGGGAAAATGGTGTTTGAATCCTAGTCAAGTGTATTGAGGGTGGTTTATTCTAAATGGTTTTCCACTCTCCCCCCCCACACAAATGTGGGTACACTTATTCTAAATTCATCCTTCCTCATCCCCAACTCATTAGCGTAGTTAGCACGCATATAATCTGAAAAAGTAAGACACGGTGCTAAAAAAAAAAGGTAGTGTAGAAAGTTTAATAAATATGCAAATTAACATTTTTTTTAACATCAAACAATATTTATAAGATATTCAACTTTGATTCAGCTCCGGTTATACTTAATTAATATTCCATTCAACATCACTTCCCCCCCCCTTCTTAATAAATGCAAAATGACACCTAAACATAGATTATTATTGGTAAGTGAATGTAATTTCAGTGTCAGAGTTTGGTGGCCTGTCCCAGTGAGGATTGCAGTTATTCAGCCGGAGAGTTGGAAATAGAAACCAACTACGCAGAATTGAAAGGGCTGTTACCACACGCACAGTACATTGTATCCGTGTCGGCGGTGTCTGGCTTCAAGGGGCCAACATCGACTATACATGCTGCCACTGACCACACAGGTGCAGTAGAATATTGACTGGTATCATGTTGATTTTAAACTAAAAATTAACTTTGTTTAAAAACTGAAATAAGATCAAAATTGTATACATTATTCATACTCGCACCTAATATCCAAACTTATATTAAGAGTCCTAAGTTAAAGTTATTAAACATTTACAAAAAGCATAATTTTTGTGTTTTCAAAATATCAATTATATATTTTTAAAATATCACTTTGGTTTTTTTTTTTCCGGTAGCTACCAAGTTTGGAGTGAAAAGCTGAATAACCAAAGTAAAAGAAAAATTGACAATAATTATTCATAAACAGATACAAGACAGTTTCACAAGTTTAAAAAAATAATCTATATATAATAAGCAAATAGGAGACATATTCCGCTGTTTATCAGGGGATAAGCACCAGCATGGTAGGAAATATTTAACAGAGGACTTTTCATAAAAAAAAATATAGCATTGATAAAAATTAGTGAAATATGGAGTATGGACCTACATTTTGTAAATACCCACATATCTATCTGAACTATTCACAGTTTAAATATTATAATGGAAAGGTGAGGAGAGTAGCATTCAGAGAAATATAATAATTATATTTAAATATTTATGATACAATGTACATCCTCATTGGTGGTTACATGGTTTAAATTCAAGGCTCACCCAAACCATTAGGGTGGATAAAATATATGTGGTTATAATTTTTTATTTTTTCACATTGGTAATACATATTATCTCAATTGGTAGCATGTATTTCCACTAAGCTAAGAGTCCCAGGTTTGATTCCTGGCATTGGCGAAAAACTTATCATTGTTGAAATGTGGGTTTCCCCTTTCACAGTGATGAATTAATGACTGGGGGCTGTATGTTGTGTTTGTTATAGATTTAAGTTTGTATGCCATGTGCTGATATAATCAGTCAGTTTGGTGAATGTTAAACACTTCAATTACATTAAAAAAATAAACAAAAAAACAGTGAGTCTTACAAGCTGTCTGGAATATACACATTTTAACTACACTAATGAGATACAAATGAGGAAGGTATAGATTAGAGATATATATCCTTATTTGTGTGGAGTTAAAAGTGGGAAATCATTGATTAAAAACTAGTCTTAATAGACACGACCAAGATTTAAACCTTGACCCCTCTATTATAAGCAAATAAGACTATATGAGTTGGATATTTAGTGAGAGTGCTTAACATGTATGTGAAATATATTTTAAATGCAGATTTGTATACGAGTCTTGGTTACTGTTAAGTTCAATTGCATACCCAGGCGAGGGGTGGGGGGGGG
>CABFVX010002814.1:44050-63055 GCA_902151425.1 Timema shepardi | reverse complement strand
GGGATAGGAAATAGGTCAGCTAACCCCTTCCCCCCAAGACCTCAAATTAATTTTTGAAAATTTGCCGGCAAAGGACAACTCTAAATAGCTTTTAGAGGTATCTTATTTCCAAAAACTTTTCAGATTAAGAGCATAACAAATTACTTCTAGGGGAATGTAATTTTCAAAAATATCTTCAGGCAAAGACTATTCCAAATAGCTCCTAAAACATCAATTTTTCAAAAAAATTCTAGAGAAAGACTATCTTCCAGAGGAAAATAAATTAAAAAATACTCTACTCTAGAATCATCCATATTTTTAAAATTTTAAAATTTCCAAAGGGAAAACCCCTCAGAATAGATTCCAGGCGGATCAATATTTTTTGCAAAATTCATAGTATCTAGAGGCATATTTCAAGAGTCAGAAATAGTCTTCACCTTCAATGGTTATGGAGCCGCATGTTCCATAAACCCCCATCTCCAACAAAAATTTAGTTCTGGATACAGCCCGCCCCCTCACCACACCCCTCCTCACAGAAAGAAATTTTCTGGGTGTGCCAATGGTTAAGTCGTTTAAAATAATAACAAACACCCTTTACCTTGTCCTTCAAAACCTCATTCCTAATTATTCTCAGCCATCACTCATAGCCATTGGTTTAATCCTAGTTTGAACCACTTCTGGCATAAATAATTAGTGAATATGCCTTTGATGTTAAGTAACCCCAAAATGCCCTATTAAATAAACCAAAATAACTTATGTGTAGAAGAAGAATATGTAAGGATTTTGTGCAATAAGACTTTCATTTATTATTCATAACAAATCTTGTGTAATAAATAAAATAAAATATATTTAGAATGTTTTAAAAAAGATTTATAATGATTATGAAAATTAAGTTTGAAAATCAAACCAAATCCAATATCATGATCATGTCTTGACGAGTCAACATTTATCTTATTTACAGTGTCAGTTGTGCCACCGGATCCTAGCTTAACACCGGTGACCAACAGAACCAGCACCAGTTTTGTTGTACATTGGAACCACTTACAAAACTGTACCGGAATCAACGGGTTTCTGAACCATTATCATTATGAAATGGTAAATGCTGAAGAGGAAAATCAAACGATAAGATTTTCTGCAGAGGGAAATACGGAAAATACCTATATAGGATTTTATGGGCTGAAACCTAAAACTCATTACACGGTTAAAGTGTACCACGTAACTTCCGGGGGTTGGAACAGAAAAACACCTCTAGTAATCCATGCAAGAACTCGACCACAGGTAAAATACGTAGAGGATACAGTAATAACATGGTAGAAAGGACTTTTTATAAAACACAACATAAATTTTTGTGGTCAAACCCAATATAAAATTTTAATATCTTAATAGTGTTTTATTTGTAAAAAGGTAGAGGAAAGGTGAATATAAACATATAAAAGGAACGGACACAATTTGGCTTTTACAATAAAAAAGAACACAGTAGTTCACACGTTACAATGCTATCATTAGACAAAGAGGTAATGGCTGCCTCTTAAAGGAAATTGATTGTTACCGCCCAATCCCCCGACCTAGGTTTCATTCTATCGGAACTTATCAGGATGGAGTGTGGAACATTCAACAGAACTTCCTAAAAGAGAAAACTCAAAAACACAAAAGGGAGAAAAGGAAATTTGTAAAGAACGATAGTATACTTAGATAGGGACAAGAATAGGAAATGGAAGTTGTGTTGCACGTTTCACACTCCCTCCTGATGAGTTTCGGTAGAATGAAACCTAGGTTGGTGGATTGACCGATAACAATTGTGTTCGTCTTCAAGAGGCAGCCATTGGCTCTTTGTACAATGGCAGCAATGAAAAGTGTGAAATATATTCTTCTTTTCACTGTAAAAGACATATTGTGTTCGTTTCTTTTATATTTCTATACACCTTTCCTGTATCTTCTTCCAAATATAATTCAACTATCTTATAAATTTGAAAATAAGTTTTCCTTTTAGAGATATATTATATATAATATATATCTTATTAGTGTAATTTTACAGGTATTGATATTATCTATCAAAAGTAACAGTTGCAGATCATATGACTAAACAAATTAATACATGAAAGTAATTTTAGTAACGTTTGTTAAGTCAAATATTATTATTTCTACTATGTTCCTACTGGAGTTGGTTTTATTACATGATTTTGTGACGGGAAATTTAATTTTTACTGAAACGCTATATGGTATTTGTAATTTATTACATCCCTATTATTATATTCTTAAACCTTGATTTGAAAAAAAAAAGTTTATAATTAGCAAACAACTATATTTTAATTGATCTAAATGGACATGTTTAACACACACCTATCTAAAAGGTTTATTTAAGGGGTAGGGATGAGAATGGTAGTTATGAAGAGTTTACCCACATTAGTGTAGAAAGGATTGTCAAATCAAAAATAAAACATAAGTGAAGACACCCATCCTCTATCCTCCACCAGCTGTACCCCTAATAATAGCTATGCTCTGATTTTCCCTAAGGTACCTTGTGCAATGCAAGTCTAATGCCTCGGACCACACAGCCACCAGTGCAGGTCATGTGATAGTTTCTAAAATAGAAAATGTATATAAAAAAAAAATTATTTTTACCCAAGATGAGTTTAAATAAATCAACATGTTTATTAATCCTCAGATAAGCCGATCTAGAACATTTAGAGTTACTAAAATATTTACAGTTAATTTGATAGAATATGAATGGATGAGTTTCAACTTGATAATGTTAAATTCTTTTACAGGAAAGTGATATTTTGGCATCAGACTATGACCAAGTCGAGGAAGAATCAAACGAAAATTTGTATTCTGTAGAAAGATTCCCCTCCAAAGACTGGAGTTTTTTCAATGAAACCTCATCAATGCTAAGCGAAACTGATATCTCCGACGTGGAAAACTATTACAAAAGCAATGCTAGTGATAAAGAAACAAATGAATTTGAAAATAGTAGTGAAGAATTAAATCAGCATAGTGATGAAAATAGTGCAGTTAATAAAAAAAGTGATGAAGAATATCAAATAGATTCATCAAGTTCAAATAAGTATAACACAGGGAAAAAATCAGAAATGGCCAGAAAAACTAAAACTGAGACAACTACAGTGTCCTTTTTTGGGTGGTAAAAATTTAAATGCCACGGGCTGTGCTAGTTATTTTCTGTGTTGCCATGCATATTTCAAATGTATTTAATTTTTAATGCGAGAATTTACCTTTAAAATAATTTCAGTTCAAGGTGTATGTATATAACCTGCTCTTATGGAGCTCATTTACAGTACAAGTGTAGGTAAGTGACAGCTAGCAAAAGTTACCAGATCTACTTTAATGTGTCCATACACCGAACAATATGATCTGCAAGACCAAATTATAATGATTTGTTGTAATTTTTGTCGGTCAAAACTTTTACAACAAACTATGGGTCGTCGGTCATGCTACCCAAATTTCAGGCAGTAAATTGGGCATCTAAAAATTCTGGAATGTCAGACGAGTATTTTTTATGCCTGTATTTCAATCGAGTATCTCAAGATTTTTATGCCCGTATTTCGATCGAACATCTCAAGAACTTGGTAAGTATATAATACCATGTTGTCACTAACCTCTAATTCAAAATTCGAAGAAAAAAAAAGTGTATAACTGATATTCATAGATGAATTATTTCAATTCAACTAATATTAAACAAAGGTAAGTATTAATTTTTATTAATTCCTAAATTATTGTGTTTGCTCTAAACAAAACTACGATGACGTTTCTCACAGGTTAGAGGTCTACAAAATAGCAAAATCAAGATCCCTACGATTTAATTTTCTCTATCAATGCCAACAACGTACCAAATTTAACATTTCCACATTGAGATTTATAGGCCCTGAGCTGACGAAAAAATTAATATAAATTAACATTCATTACATTTCTCAATTTATTATTATTAGCCAGATTTCTTAGGATATAAATAGAAAAGTATGTATCAAATGAACATTAAATAGGAAAGTCATTTTGCATTTTGTGACTATTTAACTTATAATTTGAAATTTAATAGGCCTGTAACAAAGTTGTTTGCAAAATTTAAATGACCGCTTGAATTTGCCCATGCCAGAGGTTAATTTTGTAATGCCCGCCTAATACAAATATTTGCTGCCCGACCACCCCTACAAGAAACTATTTGTTTTTAATTAGGTTTACCTTTTAACTGTGTTTGAATCTTCTGCTAGCTGCCAGTTACCAACATTCATTTGGAGAATGGACTCGACATTTAATATTTCAAATTTACCAAAGTGATCAAGCAAGATAATTTAAAATTCTGATTGGCCTGTGTCTATTTCAATGCTGTTTATTTTGGGCCAATGCGTTCTGCCGAACATTTAAATAAGATCATTTTAGGGATAATTTTAAGATCATAAGTAAAAGGAATGACAAGAATATTTGTCAAAATGTTAACGAGCCAGTAATTGTTGGCATAACACACTGACATAATCAGGTCAATCTAATCAGTTCCTACCATCTGGAGGAAGCAAAACAAAGAATTGATTTATTATATACTGTATTTATTAGGGGTTCGCAAAGGTCAGTTTTTAAATGTGAAGTGAAGTCAAAATAAAGCTTGAAACATGTTAAATAAAGTTGAAGTCAAAGACTAGGTTTTGTTTATCTAATATGAAACTAATTTTTTTAGCACCACGTCTTACTACCCATTTAGGTATATATTTGTGTATTATTTATGTTAATGAGTTTGGGATTATAAAGTTTGACTTTATAAATAATTTACCCACATTTGCGTGGAAGAAGAGTATAAAACCTTGGAAAACCACCCTCAGTACACCAGACAGGGATTCAAAACCCAATCTCCCCCTTTTCAGCATTTTATTTTATTGTGAGAATGACAACTCAGACCATGGGGCCACCCAAAAGGGGGTACAACTATGTACTTTTAATTTTTAAATCATCCATTAAGTGCAGCTAGGCACAATGTATTCTTTTACGTTCACATATCCAAATTGACATTTAAAAGCTTCACTTACCCCTAATATTTATGATGGGAAAAGTTGGTAATGAAAGGAAAAACATCCTTATCCTTTTAAAGATATATTTTACTCCACCCCCTCCCCTCTTGCGTAGTGTTTCAGGTTTTTAAACCACCCCCCTCCTCCCCACGAGGTGAGCCAATGCCACTCTTCCCGATTCAATAGGGCTGTACACAAATAAGAACACATCAAAAATAAAAGTAGAGATGGAATGCTCAAATCCTATTGTATTCTAGAGATTTGAGATTAAAAAAATCACAAACATTTTTTTCAAATAAAAATATGAGAATCTTGACTCCAAATATTTTACACAATTTGTCAAAAGGAATTATATTTACTTGTGTAGGTCGGAGGGTTACCAAATAACACACATAAAAAAAAAGAACAATTGTATGAATTAAGATGTTACTAAAATTTTTCCATTTGTTGTTTAGAATAAGAGAAGTATTAAAAAACATATTTTTAGGTTATCACATTAGTAAAGATAAGGCCAAAGTGACTTTAGCCCAATTTTAATACGAAGAGCTCTATAGAACAATACAACAATAATAACATTTTACTATATTATTAGTATTATGTTATAGGTTTTGATAATATCTATCAAAAGTGACAAATGTTGAGCACATGACTTAACGTATGAATATGCGAACATAGATGTAGCTTTTTTTATTTGTCATATAAAGAGTTCTTCATATGAAAAGTGAACTATATTAAAGTGTTTCTGTTATTACATACTATACAGTTATTGACACGTGAATTTGCAACAAGTGTTTTAACTATTAACTATATATCAAATATACTGCTTCATTATCAATAAATTAACTTGACAAACTATTATTGTTTATAAAATTTTTAGGAGTTTATTTAAATGAACTCATCACTTCTGTATACTTAAAATGTGTTAAAACTGATGATATTAAAAAATATGTGTATATTTTCATTATTTTGCTGACTCTCCAAATCACAAAATATGTGATTTCATTTTAATATAAATAGTTTACATTATGTTTTCAGTAACTATATAAGAAATATTTCACCTAGTCTTAGTGTATGTTCAAGTTAGACAAATACATTAATTACGCAAATGGAAGGACGTGAAAGGTAGAATTTTATAGATTTTTTTTCAAAACTGCATCTTACTACTCATTCGGGTTATAAACTAATGTACTAATTTAATTATTATAATGGATTTTAGGGAGCAGGAAGGTTGTTTAGAGGAAGTGCACCCACATTTGTATAAAGGGAGAGTGGGAAAACCATTTTGGAAAAAGCACCCTTGGTACAAACTTCAAACCTGAGCCTTAGAGACATGTAGATAAAATGATTGGATTTTGTTAGATAAAAATTTGTAATTCATTGTTAATAATTTGTAATTCATTGTTAATAAGTCAGTAGATAAAAGGCATTTTATGGCTAGTAATACTAAAACTAATCTACTCAAATGTAAGTGTATAGAATAATTTCAGCTAAATTTAAAATATTTGCCTTTGGTCACAATTTGACTGTTATAATAGCCAAAGAAAACCCATATTTTACTTCTTTACAAATAGTTTTGTTGGAGGGGATTTTCTTTTTTGGCCATGAAAGTTTGATTTGTTATAAGAATATAAGAACATTTTGATAGTGCAGTTGGTACTATTTTTGAATGAATTTTAAAGTACTAAGTGAAAATTTGTAAAGACAAGTCTTGCAATATTTCAGTGTCTCTAGTGATACTTAATTTTACCTATGAACCATCATCATAAACTGTTTCCCGCTTGTGGCTGGTTCTGTTTAGCAAAATGCTTCCATCTCCTTCTGTTCTTCCAACATTCTTCCTCCTGCACTCTCTTTCACACTTATCCTCACACTTGTTGCTATTTGTTCCTCCCATCTCTTCCTTGGTGTTTCTTGCTCTCTCTTCCTTACATACTTCATATCCATTAATCTTCTTGTAATTCTTTCCTTCGTTCTCATTATATGTCCATACCCTCTCATCCTAGCTTCCTCTACTATCTCCTGTACCCCAACTCTAGAAATTACATCTTCATCCCTAATACTATTTCTTATGGTGACAGCTAGCATGCTCAAAAAAACTTCATTCCCCTGGCCTCTGCTTTGCTTGTTTATCTTTTATCCGAAGTCCGAGTTTCCGCTGCATACATTACTATGGGTATGAAGTATGTTCTATACAGCACTTCTATTTTCCGTAGGTCTCTTACACACCTGTAGAATACCTCTCCCTGCTGCCCTTGTCTCACTATATCTTCTCTGCTACCCCCTTTTGCCTCAATCACATTTTCCCGATACTTCACACGCTCTGCTTCTTTCAAATCTACTTCATCCAGTTCTATCACTTTTCTTGGCCTTGTTCTCAGCCTTGTCAATACCATCACTTTTCGCCATACTAAATTTCATCCCACACTTTTTCATCTCCTCATTCCAATCCTGCAACTGTTCCTGTACTTCCTCTTCATTTTCTCCCCATACCATCAAGTCGTCTACAAACATCATTGCTTTCATTTTCTTCACACCCAATTTGCCTGTCACTCTATTCATTATCATTTCTATCACCAAAACCAATAGTAATGGTGAGAGGGCACTTTCCTGCTTGACTCCATTTTTTTAATTGGAACCTATGAACCCCAGATCTCGAATCCAAATCTTGGGGAAAAAAATTATATAAATCAGATCAAAAATTGTTATGGTTTTTTCCTCTCCCATTAAGTGCTAAATTAATGGTCTGGAGTCTGGATGTTTGGTTTGTGGGTTTAACTGTTAATATGCATCATAATAGTTTTTTTTAATATACAAAATTTAGTAGTATATATATTTTTCAAATTTAAAATATGAGAATTTTAGAATAGAATTTTTATATTTGAGGGATTTAAGGAATTTGAATATTCAAAGAGCCCATCTTTAGACATAATTTGTGACCATAGCATGTGCTATACAAGACAATATTCTGTAAACTGGTTATTTATTAATATAAAAATCTAAATTATGCAAAGACATGTTTTTACGAACATTTACTAGCACATTAAATTGACTATCAACATATTTTTAAATTTAATTGTAGCATTTTTAAATGTATTTTACACACACTGAATAAATCAAAATTTGATATTTTTGTGTAGTTGACTGATTGGCCTTTAATATGCAAAAAAAAAAGTTTATTTTGTCGATTCTAATGAAAGGTGACTATATAGAAACTATAGGCTACATATTTTTATTAAGCTGCGGGAGGGATTATTATTTGCCTATTGCAATATTTTTCTTAATAGTCCTATAGCTAATAAAAGTCACCATTTAAAAAAATGGTTTACCTCAAATATAGACCACTGGTAAAGAAATAAAATATATATTCGATCTGGCCTTTATGACAAGTCATATTGTAAAAAAAAAGGGAAATGTTTTAAATTTAATAACGAGGTACAGGCAAGGTAGATAGAAACACATAAAAGAAACAAGACAATATGGCATGTACATGTATGTACCTTCTTACAAATCTAATACAATCACTTCATAAAGCGAAAATATGTTTTACTTATAGAGAAATAATTTAATAATGTGAAATTTAGCCATAGTTTTTATCCATAACAATATCTATACCCTCTGAGTTTGAAAGGATTGTTTTGCCATTTTTAGCAGAAAAGTGCATCTTTATTTAAAGACTTAATACGGAAACACAACTTTTTATTTAGCAAAATCCAATGATTTTATTCACCACAAATCAGAGTCTTTATTTTATTGACATTAAATACTTATTATTTATCACAGGGCTATATTCAACGCTACCTTGAAAACTTGCCATTTAAACTAACTCATAAAACTTTTATTGATTATGATACAAAAGTGAAGAACTCTAATTAATCACAATATAAACAATACAAAAATATACTTTTATAAAGATGTGATGTAGATCTGTCTTGATCGTGACAAATTGCCCCGCCATTATTAAAACCTATTTAAGATGGTGGAACAAACTTGAATAGTTATCCTTTTTTTCTTTTTCAAATAAATTGGTAATGATAGATGTTGGACCATTTTGTTCCTTACAAGACAACATGTTTCTTCTTTATCAAAGATCTGCCACTGAAAAATAAAATTAATATAAGAGGTCAGATCATTATTTTATGCTAATAGTATATAAAATTGTGAATTAATGAAAACTTTATGCAAATCAACAATGGACTCAGTCGAGAGACTTGAAATCAATTTCTTTCCATCTCCCAATAAAATATGTTAAGTCTTGTGATGGTGGACTGGCCAGTGACATCTTGAATAAATACATTTTTGGAAAATGCTGAAGGTGTCGGATTTTAGAGGAACCAACAATAATTCATTTCGCGAGAGAATGGGAGGTCATATTATGTCAGTTCTATCAATCCTCTTCACTCGCCAGCAAACAAAACCTGACCAAGTTAAAAAAGAAGTCAGGTGCGCTAGTAAATAGTTATCAATATTTATAAAATTGAGTCTAATCAGTGACCATACTCTTTATCTAACTTACCGAGCATCCCTACTGACATCAAAATAATCTTCCAGCAGATCCAAACTGTGAAGTGTCTCCAAAAATTGATGGTCGTGGGTGATTATCAAAAGTTGAAAGTTACCACGCGCATTGCGAGCCTTCACAACTCTGAAATATATAAATGTTATTTGAAATAAAGCACTGAGCAAAATCAAAGTTTAAAGTAGGTATAATAAGCCATACCTTTGAGAAAAAAATGACTTTAGCCTCGACTTCATTTCCAAGAAAAATTGAGGCTTCAAACAGTTATTACAAAACATGTCCAATAAAAATATTGACATTAAAAATATGAAAGCATTGGTATTAACTAGGGTTGGGCCAATAAGCCCTTTTGCAGATATTTTGTTGCCGGTATTGCCAATAACCGATGCTGATTTAGTTATTTTTTTGTTTTTGCAATATTACAAAAGTGTACAGTAACAATACTAAAAAACTAGAGTTATCAGATTTAGCCACTTTTATACTTTTCATGGTAGTCGTAGGTTTGTTGTATCAGAGTTTGAATTAAAGTTTTAAACGTTAAAGTTGGTTAGATATATACAAAAATAGCTAGACAACTATTTACAACAGCGATAAATTGGTACTTCGACAATACGCTTGAACGTGCTCTAAAAACTGATCTTGAGGAGCACTAAGTGACCAATCGATCTAGCAGATCTTGGAGCACTCGGTAATCGATCGGCACACAGCCAATGTCAATGCACCATGAAGAAAAGAAAAACACATGATCACTGAAGGGGTTCTGTGCAGCTAGCACAATAATGATAAGTTATTTTGGACGTATTTGTTGTTTTTGATTTGTGAATAAGTTACGGTTAGATAAATAAAATATAGTTTAGTTAATTCAGCCAACGGAAAAAATAGGGGTTATATAAAATTAAAATAACTCAAATACAAAACGAAAATTATTTAAATAAATAGTAAAATGCTGTGCGCATGCAAGCCTTGGCTCATAATGAAAAATGTAGGTAATATTTATTATTAGGTTGGTATACAACTTGTATTCAATTAGAACTACTTTACTTATACAATAATATGATGGTTTTTTTTTTTATAAATCCATAGCAAATAAAATCATACTGGCCCACCTAATATTGTTTTTGAGTGTTTAGCTTTGTTACTTGAGGAAATATTTATCTCTGTCAAGTATTTCATAATTTGAAATAAGCCTTAAGGTAAATAAAATTGATTGGTTTATTTTTTTTTATTATAAAATAAAATATCCAACACAGAACTAAAGAATTTGTGTTTACATACAAGAGACTGTATTTAAATATTCTTGTTTGAACTATGAAATATATTTTCATGACTTAAAAATTTAAAATATATTTATAGATTTTGAATTATTGGCATAAAATATCTGCATGATAAAAAATAACAGACTATCCTTGGCCGATTGTGCCAATATCGGCCAATAAATCGAATCGGTAATCAGCATCGGCCCAGCCCTCAAACAAATAATATGCCCAGACACTCAACCTCCAGATTAAATGGCAGCTTGAGTACTTCAACACTAGGATCTCTGCGGTTATTCCTATCATCACCCAATAGTGGCACTAGCTAAGTCCAGTGTTGAAGGACTCTAGCTGGAAAAAGGAGCGCAGCGAAACCCCTGTAGGGTTGAAAGTCTGTTTTTTACTTGTCTGCGGCCCAGGCCTAGTATTAATGTTTATGATATAAGCGTTTTTGCGCTCCTGGTACTGTAAACAGAGCATTCCATTCCTCCTACCCTCTTAATTATTATGATAGTAGCTTGATTTATTAGATTAAAATTACTTTTTTATTGACTAGTAAAGAATATTCACACTTCAATGTTGCTTCAATAATATTCCATATATTATATTCGAGTTCACATCAAATTAAAAAAGGGGACTTCACACTCTCTTAATACCCTATTAATGAATGAATTGACCCAAAATATAGTAATGGCTTAGACCGCAGATAAGATAAGATGCAGGTAAGATACAAATTATTACAAGTGTAAGCCTTAAAAGGTAAAGATTTAACAACAAAACCATTATTATTACATAATGCATAGGTCTAAAAGTGACAAAGAGAAAAATTCAATCTTACTCTTTTAAAGCACAGGCAAAGCTGTTAATGTTTTCACGGTCCAAGTTTGCTGTCGGCTCATCCAAAGCAAAGAAAGCACATTTGGCGCTGAAAGTTTCAGCAAGAGCCAGACGGATGAGAAGGGAAGCCAAAATCTGAAAAGAGAGTGTATTTTTGTCTGTGAAGAAATAATTGTTTTGTCATATAAGTACCATACATTTATTTTATTCAGTACCACATCTTAATACTTGTTTGGGCTGTAAGCTTACCATAGAATAACACTAAATTTATACAATGGTTTTATTTTAAGTTTTTGTAATCGGAATCTTATAAGCAAGGATGAGGAAGGTTGCATTTTAAAAGATCTGAAATGTTATTCATCCAAAGATTAAAAACAATCCTTCAATATGGAGCTACCAAAAGAAAACAACACAAAAGACGAGTAAAACTGTACCAATTGATTTCCCTAATTCTTCCCATTTCTAATAATTTGATTAAAAACATGTTAAATCTAAAATGAATTTAAGCTTTAAAGTAGAAATATTTCAAGTTATTTAATAATTTAGAAAATGTTGCAAAGACTTGACAAATCCTACCTTCTGTCCCCCGCTGCAACGCCCCCTCATGTCTATTTCCACACCCCCTTTCACTTGGACAACCCTATAGTTGTAGTTGCGACGTTTCGTGGTACCTAAAAATACATATATTTAATTTAGTCTTAGGCTACAAAATAAATGTTTCAAGGAGAATATAGTAAATCACACTCATTTGGAGCTGTATTGATGATTAGACAAAGTGATTTGTGGTCAATAAAATGATTATATTTTGTTTAATAAAGAGTTTTATTTTGGTATGAAAAGACAACAAATAAAATATTTGTGTTTGCTATAAACGGTAAATTAACTCAAACTTAAGGCTAGGAATATAAAAATCGCATTTATAATGCTTCCCCTCCCCCCTCCCCCTCCCCAATTTACTTGAGGTATTTAATGTGCAATTTCTAAAGAGACTGATTATATCAGGCAAACAACGTAAAAACTAACTTAAATTTAAAACAGACACAACATCCAAACCCTGGCCGTTAATTCCTC
This sequence comes from Timema shepardi, assembly GCA_902151425.1. Lineage (NCBI taxonomy): Eukaryota > Metazoa > Arthropoda > Insecta > Phasmatodea > Timematidae > Timema > Timema shepardi. The sequence continues at coordinate 50,387 of CABFVX010002814.1, read as the reverse complement.
AATGTGAAAGGTGACATCCACATTTCACTAATAACATAAATTTTTCAGCCATGCCGGGAATTGAACCCGAGACTGTTAGCTCAATATACAGATATACTACTGAGTGGGCTCAAGTGTTGGACTCTTGTTTTGCCTTTGGTCACAATATGAACATCACTATGGCATGTTCAAACATACATTTAATTTCTGTTACCAATGGTCTTTGGTGGAGGGCATTAGGTTTATTGGACTATGAGCATATTTTACCGAGAAAAAAAATTGACAATAAAGGAAAAATGGTGCCAAATGGCTATATTGAGTTAAACATTGAAAGAAGGGTTGCAGGGTTAAGGCCTACTTAGCATTGTTGGCTTTAACCTTGTAACCTCCTTTTGATTAATAATTTAAGCTTCCCCAATAAAATTAATAGAAACTAAAATACACATTAAAAATTGATTTTATGTATTTTTTTATACAGTACATTAAAAATTAACGGTTATACAGTATTACAAAACTTGAAGTAATTAAATAATTGCATATTATGATAGAAAATTGATTTAAGACAAAATATGCTAAGCATTTTTGTATTAAACCATTTTATAAATTATACTTAGTGTCAACAGTTGTACAAATAGTAAAAAAAAAGTATTTTTATTCATATATAATAGATTCAAAATACAACAGTAAAAATCGTTAAACCTTGAATCAGCTTTGTGATTATTTAATAAATTTTGACACATGTCGTTGCCCGTGACCCACTGTGGTATTGTATTAGAAATAGCCTAATTAAAAAGCTAGTTAAAAATCCTGCATTGAAGTGCATTCGGACCCCCTCACGTACACCTATGTTAAAAATTTCAGATCTCTACGTGCCGTATATTTGGCTGTGCATCGCACACAAACAAACACACAAACACTTTCTTTTCTACACTAATATTGTAATGAGGAATAAATTAAATTTTCAAAATAAAATATAGCCTATTTTACTCGCTGATAATGTAACTTTATATTGGTGAAAGAATTTTTAAAATCGGTCCAGTAGTTTTTGAGTTTATCCATTACAAACAAAAAATCGAATCTTTCCTCTTTATAATATTAGTATAGAAGTATAGATATAGATAGTACTAAAGAGAAAAAAGTCTTGGCACATTGTGTTACCTTGCTTGTCAGAGGAAGTCTTAATCTCAATGTAGTCGATGTCACTACCACAGTAAATCTGCCTCCAAAGAGTACGGATTATGGTATTGATAATCTTCATGCGCTCACTGTGGAAGTGTGTCACAGCCCAATCCATTGCTTTGGCATAAGTGAACAAGTCCTTTGCAGAGTATTCAAGCACCTTCAGTGTAATTTAACAGAATAGATTATTTTGATTAGTTTCTAAGTATTCCTTAGTGAACGATAATTTTTATTTTAAAAAAAATGTAAAATAAGACTGTGTGAATTTAATGTTTTCAATCTCAAATAAAATCTGAATATTTTTTTTTTACTAAAACAGTTTGAATCGATTCCAAATCAAATATTTCATGATAGAAATATGAATATTTTCCAGTGAAAAAATTATTTTATAGTAAAATGATATTAGATCCAAATCAAATATAAGGCAAAATTATTTATCTTTAATGGAGTTCAATAAAAAATAAGGTCAATAAAGTATTTTCAAATAATGAATATACTTTAAAAACTATGATATTCACAAGTAAATATGGTCAGGGCAATAATTGATCATGGCTAACTTCTTTAAAAAGTTAAATCATTCAAATGTTTACTTTTAGATTCAAATTTCAAATCAAATTCAATCAAATTTGAATCAGAAATTTATTGTGGATTTGAAATTTCATTTACAAATCAAATGTAGATTCAAAATTTCAAAGCATTGCACAGGCTTATGTTAAGATAATATTTCTACAGTCGAGTCAGCTTGTAAATGCTCAGGTGTCTAACTCTGACCTATGAGATTTGTTGGGTGGAGATTATAAAGAAGGAGTGGGGGTGGTTTACTGGTTGGGGAGAGAAAGACTTGTTTAAAGGTAGTTTGCAAGTGAAAAAATGAGAGAGAGAGATATTGCTAGAGGGTAGACTTTAAGGTAAACACTTGGTGTGCAAGGACAAGATAAAGTGTGGAAGAACTATAGGTTAGATTTATTATTTACGTTTTAATGTATGTCTTCCTCCATTTTGTCTCTAATAAATGATTTAACAAACTTAAAAATGCGAGTTAAAACCCGTTGTTGGACAATTCAAATGAACAAGGGGCACCACGGTCTGATTGAGATGTGGAATTTGTGTGGAAATGGAAGGACAACATGTAAAATATCTTTAGTTATGATAAGAAAATAATTTGTCCCGTGTAAACCAATATAACATTTAATTTTTTATTCTATTACATTGTCATTAGGTAAAAAAAACTGTCTGTATATCTGTGTGAGTCAGTTTGCAGACATATATTTAAAAATATTTTTTTACCGATTTTAATGAGTACCTACTACAAGAACCTAAAGTTTCGCACCTCTTTTTGTAACAGCCTATATATCCGTAAAGGCCCTGGTACAAGGTAAAAATGACCAAGGTTTTCGTAGGGGATAATTTACAAAGTTCTGATTTATCAGAGATTCTGAGACTTGAATATTGAGGTTTTAATTAATTGTATCGCATCAGTATCATTTATAATTTTGTAAAGCACAGGACTGTGGCGTCTAAGTAAGAGTTTGAAGCAATTTTGGGTGAAGTCAGAATTGATAAAAATGTACAGATGTAAACTCTGGCTTCAAGATAAAAACTTATAGTATTATAGCAATATTTTATACTTTTGTTTTATTATTTAAATATACATTCACAATGTCAAAGTAAGCTTCCCGTGAAGTCATCTGTATTAGATCATTATAGTGCAGTAAATTTGTTTATACTAATTAATATATATTGGCCATTTTTAAACGAGTCTGACGTGGGTTAGGAGTCAGTCGGGCAGTAGAAAAATAGAGAAATTGAGTCGGAGTCGAAAGTTTGGTGTACCGTCTTCACAGTCCTGGTAAAAGTAAGTATGCAAATGCTATTTTATAATAATGAAACCAAATAGATAGTTTTTAAAACGAGTGTTGCAAATATCTGTCGGAATAAAAAGTAAAAACCTTGATTCATAAGTAATATGCTCAAGATAAGGCAGAATTTAAACATTTAAATTTGAAAACAAGAACCTACCGTAATTTTAATCGATGTTTCCATGTAATCTTTATTAGCATTCTTATAAATATCCCCCTCCAGTTCAGTATTTAATTCATCCACTTTGTTTTGTAGCTGCTTTTGACTTCCTTCGGCAAAAGCTTTCTGTAAATAAAAGACAAATTATAAAAAATAAATAGTGAAAAGGATTTTCAACTTGTTCAGATTTGCAGATGAATAGGATGAGTGCATAAAAAATCTTAACTGTGTGTAAAAAACTAAGAGCCAAAATATTACCAATTGCACTCCCTTGCAGTAGTGACAGAACAGTTGGAAGGTAAAGGGATTTGAGCTCCGCTAGTTTCATCACTTTGGTCTCCTAACTAAGAGGTGGGAAAAAATATATACTCATTTCAAGTCATTTGTTCCTTTTTCCTTGATTTTGCCAAAATATGGCTTTACTAGATTGCTCAGTACTCGAGTAAATCTGTATAAGTACCATAGAAATGCTAAATAAACTTTCATCAGTAAAATGCTCTTCAGAAAACTTTTGTCGGTATCTATTTTGATCAGCCCCATCACAACCCTATCCTATTCTCAGGCAAACGCAAACTCTCTATTACTTGTTTAACGTTACATAACCGTGATACTGTGTTTTCAATCAATGATTGGAGTGGTATTTTTGATGTTATTTCTGTTATCGCAATTCCAGGAAGATAACATAACTGTTTAGCTTCCTTAACCTTGTAATAAGGTGGATATAATTTACAGTTTTTAGGTATTTGGCTTGTTGTCATATGAGGTTGTACTGGCGTGTTGAAAGATTGGCATCCACTATTAAAGCAAGTGCTTGATCGACAGATAGTAACGCTGGTTTTTCATGTAAAAACTTGCGTCCATTTTTGATTGTGATACCTCTCTTTGGATATGCAAAACAGAGCTCTTTGACTATAAATATATGCAAACCCTGTACAATTATACATATAATTGTCGAATGGCTGCAAAATGCCAACTACCGAGTCGCTAATGGCTGCGTTGTCTGATGGCTGTGATCTTAGATAATCACATGTTTATAAGCTGACGACTTCCGCACGTCCATCCTAGACTCTGCCTTAAACTATGAGTGAAGAATGACCATGGGCACGGGACGAATCCTGGATAGCTCAGTGGTAAGAGCATTGGCGTACTAAGCTGAAGGTCCCGGGTTCGATTCCCGTGTCCAGGTGTCATTTTTCAATTTTCAGAATATGATATCTTTGACTATAGTTGAGGAGTCCCTCTTCCCTTCCTTAGTTCCTTAGATTCATTTCTGTGGCCATCAATAGTTCATCAGGGCTGGTTGAGTCTAGAAGGGTTTTTAATTTTAGTGATCTAGCCAGACCAGAGCTACTAAAAAGCTTTTTAGTCCTACCAGGATTGTTAATGGTACCACCTTATGTTAAATTACTTGGGACCGCTTGAAATATAACCTCAGGAAATGTAATATCTCCTTGAAGCCAGGATGAATAGTCATTCAGGAACCGCTCTTGATGTCTTGCCACTTTAACCCATCTCGTTTCAATTTTTTGACAAACACTCCTAATGTTGCTTTCATACTTTTTAGAGCAGTTTCAGAAAACGATACGTTGTTAAACTTTTGCCAAATAAAAGCTAACATGGCTTCCAATCTCAAATTCTTCTAATTTTCCACCGATATGTAAAGATAGGACCTGAGAGTAATTGATGGAGTCATTCTGTAAATAATGAAAAAATTTGAGTGCACAAATTTGCGCAAAATTTTTTCTGTGATTTGATTATATGAAGGAACTAGCTTTAATTTGTATACAGCAGCCACCTAATATAAAGTGGTATAATATATTAAAACCTACTTATAATAATAATAAAAAAGCTTTTATGTTAACAGGGTGGCTACAAAACATATTTTACAAAATTCCTCGATTTTTCCAGGTAACATTTTTCAATTTTCCCTGACAACTTTTTTCCCGTTTTAATGGTGGATAATGACTTGTTTTATTTATTATTATTTAAAAAAAAATGTTTGTATCTATTAAACATAAGCGATTTTATCAGTTATTTTAAAAATTAATATTTTATTTTATTTAGGTATTATTAACTTTTGTTTTAGTGTTTAGTTGCGAAATTAAGAGGATATTATAGACATGTTTTTTAATTCTCTGCTTTTCCTTATTTTTAGTTTAATTCTCTAACATTTTCCTGTTTTCCATGTCATCCAAAAATTCCCTGACTTTTTCAGGTTTTCCCTGTTTTCCCAGTTTGTAGCCACCATGGTTAAGTGAAAATTACTCACATTTTCAAAAGTTAAATGCGGGTCAGTAAAATACAATTTTGAAAGATTAAATCACTTGATAATAAGTTAAAACAATGAAAATAATAACTCAAAAGATAGATAGAGCACTGGAGAACACGGATGTACACTGGTCTAGTAAACTAAAAGAACTGAACAGAGTGGGTTTGGGCTGCGCATGACAAGTGAGAATATAGACATGCTCGGGCATGTTTCAGCATTATGCCGCACTCTTCTTGAGGAACCAAATCACGCTGACACACACTAGGGATGTTCTACTATTGGATAAAAACATAGTTTCACTCTTTTGGTCCAGTTGAAAAATTGTTTTTTTTCCCAGCTAGAATGCTGAAATATCACAGGCTGGAAACTGTTGATGATGATGGTGATGACGACTAAAACATTAAGTTTTGTAGCGGACAAGACTGTAGCCCAACAAAGGTAGATTGTGTAAGTTCCTCTTTAGTTTTCATTCTTGTTATCCAGTATAAAACCTCTATTTTTCTTTACTAAAGGATAAATAAAATTATGCTATCATTGTATTTATAGCCGCGTATACACCAGCAAGCAGAATGGCGAACTGAACAGTGAGCCATACACTGGACTGCGCGGCAAACACTGACAGGTAGTGGGGGTGTTGAGTTTTGCTGTTTTTCCGTTAGTATCGTTCAAACCCAAGGAGAAATACATATCAAAAAGAATTGGCAGCTGCTTATATTTGCACCCATCTTGCCCTGAAGAAGCAAAGTAAAAAAAAGACATGTGCAGAGATTTATTCTTTTATTAATATTATGGTCTATCAACTACTAAGATTTAAAAAATATTTTAAAATTGTAATTATTTTTTATCAGATTTTATAAAATAAATAATCACATTTTTAGATTGATGGACCCC
>CABFVX010002814.1:0-44021 GCA_902151425.1 Timema shepardi | reverse complement strand
CTCTCCCTTAGATTCCACCACCATGCCTGAAGATATTTATGTTTCAAATTGACCTTTTTAAATTCTAGGAACCATACTCAATGAACCATACATCAAAGAGTTGTTTTTTTCATCTCTAGGTTGTAGAAATGTTCACTTACCCATCCACACTGTTGAAACACGTTCGTGCACCTCTCTTTGGTGGTTCACCGAAATACTGACATTGAGTGGATCGGGAAAATGCATGTGGCTTTGGGGCAGGTGCGCTGGAATGTTGCAGCACTTTGCGCGATTCGGCGTTCGATTCGCCATTCCGCTCGCCGGTGTGTACGAGGCCTTTCACATATTATATTTTGCTTAATGCACTTTATTTTAAACATATAACTGAAGGATAATAATTATAACTAAATAACTCATCAACAAATTATTATGACTTTGTCCTTAAACACCATTGATATATGTGCATTTGAGAGGTATCTTGATACCTGACTATGACTGAGGCTGTAATTTGACGCTGAATTGTGATGTATTGTCCTAAATACTAGTTTCTATTACTTCCCTAAGAAAGTTTTGGTGCGAGCAGGTACTTAAAATTATCCCCTATCATCCTGTGGCATTAAGACATGCATCTGCAACCATAGTCTAATGAGTCACTTTTGTGTTACACCATTAGGTAAGTGTTATTTTGTTCCACGTTGAGTATATTTTTACAAAAATTTGATAGTTAAAAAAAGGTTTTTTTATAGCAAAAATAATGTATTACTCAATAGGGGTGTGTGAAGCCCTCTTTTTAGATTCAAATCAAACTCAAATCGAATATATGATATATTCTCAAGGTCAAATTGAAGCACAAATAATTTGTGTTGGTTGTTTTATGCTTGAAAAAATATTTAATTGTCCTTATTTATATTTCCTTATACTCTAAAATCACTTGTAAAGTGTTTTATTGCCAATTGTTTGTAATATTTTGTTTTAATCTGTTAATTCAAGCTACTATCAGTCTATCACAATTTAAAACTCAGTTACTATAGATTTTTCTATATAAATATTAATTTGTAATGTACAAAACGGCTAAGAATTGGTGTAATTGAACATAAATTTACTCTTTTAGCTATCAGTATTTTTATTGACGAAGCTTCAAAGCCTTTTTTTGAAGCAAAATCGAAGCTGATGTTTGTTTTGAAGCCAAGTCAAAAGTTTCAAAGCCTTGCACACCCCTATTACTCAATTAACTTCCTTAAAAAACTTATTGTTTCTTCCAATACAACTTTTCAGCTATATACTAATACATTTTACGTTATTCTAGAAGTTATTCGTAATGTGGTACTTTTCAAAGCAAGGCACAGCACAAAGAGGTACATCACAATGTTGGTAGCAGTAAAATGACTCCTTTCTAATTTTGGGTGAGGCATACTATTTCTTAAGAAAAAACAACCCAATGAAGTGGTTGATTTCTGAATAATACCTTGTAAAATAATCAATCCAATAAAACAATTGATCTCTGCAGCATTTTCCTCCTCTCGATCATGGTAATTACTTAAGATGTTTCAAAACCCCCTTATTTTGTTTGATAGCAATGGTCTGCTCGGCTTAAAAGTTAGTTTTATTGTCAATGATCTGTGCCAATTCAACCACAAAGAAATGTTACAACAATTCTATAGGCTCTGGATTTTAACTGAAATTTGCATAAATACCTAAATTTGCTTCAAAAGAAAATCTGTCCTTACTCGAACAAAGCGGCTCCCATTTTATACCGTTTTGATTTTGTCTTATGATTTCTTCATTTGACATATTATTACTGTCAAAGTCACTAATTAGATGATCATCATCACTTTCACTTTCCTCAAATTCACTTCAACAACAAAAACAAAAAATTACACCAAACGGCTATATTAAATTAAACATCATATTCAATTAGAATTCCTTAGATGTCGCCCTTAAAAAAACTCTGGAAATATTAGTGTTAAACAGTAATGGTAGAGTCAATGATGGACGCATGCATCCATATTTACAAACCCTAGTCTAAATTGAACAGGTTTACTTACCATATTTATTTAAAGGTAATAAATAGTTCAAAATTCTCCCAACAGATGGAGATGAACGTTAAAAATAAGGTCTGATAATTAAAAACGATTGATGCAACAAGTAAATGACATTTTAAATAGCTTGATGCTTAATAGCAGTAGACGCAATCTGTAAAAAGTTGTCTTGAATCTTGAACATGGTTCATGCGCGCGCGCACACACACACAATTACTAAATGGCTAGTGAGAGACGATGGGAGAAAAAAATTACACAAATATTTAATTTTAAGCTTCCCACTAAAATGGGATATAGTTTGGTCATGATTCTGAGCGTTTTATCTTCAACCTTACCTCTTTTTGGAGGTCTTGTTCTGCGATTACCAGTTCCTTTCTCTCTTTGACTATTTCTTTCACGTTCTTTCTGTGGATCTGTTCACTCAAGGCAGCAATTTCTAAGTTCAAATCTTTCTCCTCTTTACGTTTCTCACGCAATTTTAGGTTGTCTCCCAATTCTCTCTCTTTAATCTGTGACATAAATATTGAAAAAGATATTTTACAAAGATTTAGTTTCAAGACAAACACTTATTGTGCAAACTAAATATATAGAAATAAATGAAATACTGATTTATAGCAAAGAGCTTTGAAATACAAATCATGAAACACGTATTTAGAAAATGTATTTACTAATTATCTATCTGTTCTTCTTTTTAAGTTTTAAATCTTTGCTATATAATAACTTGTAATTAAAAAAGTTTTTCACCTAGTACTTCTTAAGTTTTGTTTGGATAGATTAAAATTATGAGTATCATTATGTAATTCTTTAAGGAAAACCTCTTTTTGAGGTACATTTTATCATATTTGGAAGAAGGTACAGAAAAGAGGGATAGAAAACTATACAAATTTAAAATGTACAAATAAAATATTGCTTTTACAAAAAAAACATCTTTATATTGCTACCATTGGACAAAGAGGTTATGGTTGTCCACTAAAGAACATCAACCCAAGAATACTATGACCTAGGTTTAAACTGCTGGAACTCATTAGGAGGGAGTGTGAGATAAACAACACAACTTCCTAAAAGAGGAAACCATAAACAAAAAAGGGAGGAAAAAAAATTGGTAGAGAATGATTGGTCCAGTGGCAGCAATGTTAAATTTTAATAAGTTGTACATAATGCATTCATAACCTTAAATTTGTTTCTTTACATTCTTCAATATATAACGATATGTACCTCAAAAAGTGAATAGAAGTGCTCTTTAAAGGGATGCACAAGAGAAAAATAGATTATTAACTGAAAAAAAAAGTTTAAATTATTATTATTATTATTATTATTTTTATTTTTATTATTATTATTATTATTATTATTATTATTATTATTAGCACCGCGTCTTACTACCCGTTCGGGNACCCGTTCGGGTTATATGCACTTACGCTAATGTGTAATGGTAGGGTGATTGTGAGATGAAATGGAGGACCTACAGTTTAACGTGGAATCCGAACCACGGTGGAGGCCTGGCATTCCACACATTCACAAGATGTCTTGTCAGAGGTGAAGGAAGGGTTTGGTAATCAAATAAATCTTTGCCGGGACCGAGGATTGAACCCCAGCCGCCAGGATAGAGGTCTGACACCTTACCCCTAGACCGCCAGGTCACCTAGTTTAAATTATTAATTTATATGATATATATAAGGAAACATTGTTTAAATTTGTTGAAAAGGGGGAATTTCTTTAGAAAAATAAAAAGAGTAAAGCGAAAGTGAGGTGCTAACTTTGAGAAAAATATATAGTGTGACAAAATAAATATGATAGAATTTATGGAAATGAATTACAAATAACTAACTAAATAACTAGCATATTTACAAACACTTTAATATTTCTATGTTTTATGGCATCTTCTTCAGGAATTAGTGGTAGTAAAGATATAAACTATCACCTTTTGAGTTGCTAAATAAGTTTTAACTTTATCGATTTCTTCACAGACTTGCTGTTTCTGCAAATCAAGATTCTTTTTGTCTGTCTCAAGTGACTGTATGGATTCTTTGACAGCCTCAAGGTTCTGAGCAACACCGCGCTTCTCGTAACTTTCTATACTAGTTTGTAGTTTGATAATATCATCAACTTTCTTTTGAAAGTTTGTAACCTGAAATACAAACATAATAGAATAATAGTTTAGTTATGATCTTTAAAAAAAAGCATGTGTTTTATTTAGAGCTCTGAAATAATTAAATAAATATCAATTATGTTATAAGATTTTTATTATTTATGGAAAATTAGGGTGACCACAGGAATTCAATTTTCAAATTCCCTGTTTTTTTCTATATAACAATTTATTTTTTTTCCCTCATCATGTTTTACCCATTTATAACTGAAAGGTCAAGGCTCAAATTGCGACCGAGGGTAGTGAGGAGTTTTATCCTTAATGTTTTCCCCCTCTACTCCCGCAAACCCGCAAGAATGATGCGCGTTTATTTTCTTCAAATTATCCTTCTACATCCCTACAGAATGTTCAAAAATTAAATAGGTAGTAGTGTTTGACTTTGCAATATATGACCTTGGTTTAGGTGACGAAAATATTCTAAGTAACACAATGAGTTCAAGGTTGACTAAATTAACTTTTATTATTTGCTAAATACAATCATTTTAAAAGTAAAAACCTTTCACTTTATGATTGTAAGCTCTAAGAGTACTCAAAGTTCACTTCTTCGATTTAAAGCGAAGTTGAAATGAATATAAATTAAACATTTCCGAAGCCAAATCAAAGTTTGATTTTTTTTTTGTGCATATTTAATATTTTACACAATAAATATTATATAAATGTCTTTTATTGCAAAAATGCACAGATTTAATCCAAAATTGATAAATTACTAGTAAATTATTGTTACAAGATGTCATTCAATTATTGAAAATTTTTGTTATGTAGATAACAACAGAAAATGAAGATAATTTAATATAAATGTTAGGGTGTGTGAAAACTTCAACTTCGCTTTGAATGTTCATTCGCTTCAACTTCGATTCAAAAGTAAAATTCCAAATTCAACACTCACAGAGCTTCGCAAAAAAAAATTCAAAGTTAAAACACACATATTTATTATCATTATTTTCTGCTGTTATTTCCATCACAAAGTAGTGCTGACATGAAAAAAATGAAATATTTAAATTACATTTTCTTATAATAACTTAATTTATGGTTTTAAGACAAACTATATTAATTATGTATGAATGCTTTTTAACCTCTGTTCGTTTGTTATCAATCTTGATTCGGTTGGCTGCCTGCAGTTCCCTTTTCTCGGAGACAGCTATCTCCAGCTGCTTGTTAGCTGGTTGTAGTTTCTCTGTCAAGTCGGTTATATCCATACTGAGTGACTTCACCTCTTTTTCACATTCCACTTTTTTCTTCTCTAACTGTTGTCGAGCCTGTAGCTCTCCCTTAATCTGAAAATATGTCACACATTTATTATTAGGATGTCAAAATTTATTCCTCGAGTTCTGATATCTGAAGAATCAATCAAAAATTAGATCTTATTAGCACAATTTTTGTTACCTTAATTCCTTGATATCAAATTTCAGTAAGTAAGCCTTTTTGAGATTTTTTTTAATTTTAGACATTATTAGTTATTTTACCTTTTCACTTTAGTACCGGCAAACAGTAAATGTGTTCAACTTGGTCTTTGTATTCTAGTGATTTTGTGTAAATCAAAAAAGACAGTTGTTAAAATGTTAGTCGATTCAATTATGTATTACAAACTTACTTCAACTATATTCGTCAAATTGAAAAATTACACCCGAAAACAGGAATCAAACCCGGGACTTTTGCCTAGTACGCCAATGCTTTAACCACTGAGCTATATAGGAGTCGCGTATAACCCGAACAGGTAGTAAGACGCGGTGCTAAATATTATTATTATATTGGAGTCGTCTTCTATCTAAGGTCATTCTTCCTACATATTTTAAGGCCGAGTTTGTGAGGGACGTTTGGAAAATGTCAGCTACATATGAGTGATCAATTAAGATAACGAGCTATAAGACAACCCAGCCACCTTCAACTCGGGAAGTCGTAGAATATGGATGAAGGATTACCTTAAACATAGGACTCCCGTATAGCTCAGTGGCTAGAGCATTGAAGTACAAGTCAGCAACCAAACAAAGAGTAGAGCTTACAAGGGTGTTAAACACAGAACCTTTTAAGGGTGTCAATCCTAGGGTTCATTAAAGGGGCTTTAAACAGAGAAAAGTTTCAAGGGTTTTCAAAATTAGAGAATATTTAAAGGGTAACGCACCTAGGGAACATTTAAGGCATTTCATACCTAAATAATATTTAAGGGATTTAAAACTTAAATCATCTTTAAGGGTGTTTTGACCTAAGAGTATATAAGGTTTTTCAAACCTAGATAGCCTTCAATAGGTGTTAAAATAAAGAACATTTAAAATACTAGAGGGTATTTAAAAAGGTTAAGAAATATTTTTTTAATTCTTTGCACTCTTACACTATTAGTTAAAATATATAGAACATCATTTTCAGAAGAAATTAAATAATAAAAATAAAGTATTAAAATTAATTATTTGATTTGCCCTATTTAATATTTATTCAAAATTTTGTTATTTTTTTCAATAAAAAATGCTATTTGCACACCCCTATCTATATTATGTTTTTATTAGAGATGGGCCACTTGAATCTTCGAATCCACTGAATCCTAACAATTATAGGAGATTCGAGAATTCGGTGTTTTACTTGATTTGATGGTTGAATCTTTCACCTCATAAACAAAGTATAATATTTTGAATTCAAAAATTACTTAGTTAGGCTTACTTGAAAATCACAACTTAACTTGTAATATTTATTTTGTCGGACAAAAGAGATTAGCATGAATAAAATCATTGTTTAAAGAAAAATTGTTAGATGTAGAAAATCTTACGTGCCTAGTACCCTACCCTCCCATCTCTATGGGAAACTTGGACTCGACTGTTTCGGCACATGCTCACTTCTAAAACTTTCACCGCATGAACAATCTTGTAAATATTTTAATGAACACATTAAAACTTTTTAAAAACTGGAAATCAAAACGAGAATTACAAATAAACTCAAAATAAATAAAACAAATTACGGCTTTTTTTTTAAACAGAAATAAAAACACATTACACATGATACAAAGTCGGCTGCCATGAGGTATGTTATGTTTACTTGCCAGAGTGATGATTAAAATAAAGATACTGTTAATTCTTACTACCCGACTGGTTTTAATTATCTACAACTATGCAAAGAACCCCAATTTATTGCACACAATCCTTAAGTTAGACATTTTGTTGGGTTTCATGAAAAAATAAATACTGTCAACAGTCAGACAGCGATAAAATTGTTTGTGCCTACTGGCCTACGTATCGTATATCAATTGTTTTTTTTAGAATCAATTCAGGTCATCTATTCATTTAGTAAGCGCTCTCGAGTTTTAAGAATCAAATAACAACTTGCTAATTCATTATTTGTTTTTAAACTGATTTTAACTAAGAGTTTATTAATTTTTTAAATATGTTGTTGAAGTTATTGCAAACATATTCAAACAAAGTCCTGCCTTTTAAAGTGGGAATGAACATACTGTAGTCGAAAATATGTTTGTGTTTTAAAAAGAATGTATTCTCAGAAATCGATATATCACAAGAATCGAATATATTTCTTGTTTTATATGTGAAGATAGACAATGGATATATAAGAACAAAATAATAAAATATACTTAGGCATTATTGAGTTCACTATTTCCAATGTATGTTTAATTGTTAAGCATGTTGTTTTAGTCTTAATTAAAAATATCCGTTTGTATTTTTATTTTTGCTATCTAAATAAAATAAATTATAATCCTTCAAGGACGATTAAAGTTGATCAAAGGATAACTAGGCCTAATCTGTTTATTTCCCATGTTTTATTAGAAGCTTAAATCATTTTAACAACACTTTTAAAATTATTATTATTATTATTATTATTATTATTAGCACCGCGTCTTACTACCCGTTCGGGTTATACGCACTTACGCTAATGTAATGGTAGGGTGATTGTGAGATGAAATGAAGGACCTACAGTTTAACGTGGAATCCGAACCACGGTGGAGGCCTGGCATTCCTCCACTTTAAAAAAAAAACTAAAAGACACCCAAATATTGATTTAATTTTTAAACATTAATATGAGCATAGATTGTTTAATTCAGCTGGATTTTAAGCTGTATTTTGCGAGGGGTGGTTGGGGTTGATTGAAATTGAAGATATGATTGAAATAAATCTTAATTTACAGTTTAGGCCTGTATTGTGTAATGTAGGTCTATTTGTAAATCATTAAAATTTCAAACAATTTGATAGGATTCTGATTCGAAAATAAAATGCTGATTCGGATTTGAGAAATAATGGATTCGATCCATCTCTAGTTTTTATGATATAATATTTTTATTATATTTAATAATGTCAAAGCTTTTACAAATATTACCATATTAGTTTAAAAACATATATTTTTAATCTAGAATTAATATAAGGCGTCATTTTTATAATTGCTCGTTCCCATCCCGATATAAAAATGTCCTTCCCATCCATCCCTACTTCAATTTTTTGAATCATCCTTGACCAATGACAGTTTTTGTTTTAAGAATTTAAGCTAAAATGGAATAATCTAGAACTGTGTTCAGGGTATTGACTAGCTAACCCAATGAGAAGAGATCATTCGAAAGACAAAGATATTGACGAGAGGATAACATTAGAATGGACCTGTAACAGACAGGGTGTAATGAGGTGACTGGATAGAACTAACGAAAGATAGTGTGTAATGAGGTGGACTGGATATAACTTACTCAAGATAGAGTGTAATGAGGTGGACTGGATAGAACTTACTCAAGAGAGAGTGACGAAAGATAGTGTGTAATGAGGTGGACTGGATATAACTTACTCAAGATAGAGTGTAATGAGGTGGACTGGATATAACTTACTCAAGATAGAGTGTAATGAGGTGGACTGGGTAGAACTTACTCAAGAGAGAGTGTAATGAGGTGGACTGGATAGAACTTACTCAAGATAGAGTGTAATGAGGTGGACTGGATATAACTTACTCAAGATAGAGTGTAATGAGGAGACTGGATAGAACTAATTCAAGATAGAATGTAATGAGGTTACTGGATGGAACTATCTCAAGATAGTGATAATAGGTAGTGAGGGG
Organism: Timema shepardi; assembly: GCA_902151425.1. Taxonomy (NCBI): domain Eukaryota; kingdom Metazoa; phylum Arthropoda; class Insecta; order Phasmatodea; family Timematidae; genus Timema; species Timema shepardi. The sequence continues at coordinate 34,832 of CABFVX010002814.1, read as the reverse complement.
AATCAATATAACTATCTCGAGTTAGGGATAGGGTGTAGTGAGGTAGCTTACCGGTTGCGCCATAGTCGGCAAAGGATTGGATTGATAATCAGCATTAGCGTGGCCCTAATTAATCTTCACAGTTCCCACTTGGATTCACCCACCAATAGCTTTGATTTGAGCATATCACAATAAAGAAATTAATATGTTGCTTTACCCTAACAATGCAATTTGGTGTAAAAAGTGTGCATCATACTTTAAGCTGGTTGTTGTCGAGTTTGTTCTTCTTCTCACGGAGTTTGTGGATCTCATCCTTGGAGGAGTTGAAGCTGCAACGTGTGTCCTCTAGTTCCTTAGAAGATGCATTTAGCTCTTGACGAACATGTTTCTGTTCTTCCATCACATCCTGAAGATTCTGTGCTGGACCTGGAGCAAAACTTTGATTTATTATTTTTATTGCAGGAAAGGCTTATTATTAGTAAGAAGATTACAAAAAATTTCAAAATGCAAATTATTTTAGATGTTCATAGAGTTAAATGATACATGGTAAATATCTGTAATCTCGCATTTTGAAAATTATATTAAAATCCTAAATTAATATGACCATGCAACATATAGTATTTTTTTCTAGCATTAAACTATTTAGACATACAGTCAATTTCCGATTCTACGACCTTTTCACGGTTCCCTGGAAATGGGTCGTTATTGAAATTTTAACTGATTTTGTTGCACCCCCGACTTTCATAAGTAAAAATTGCATTTTTTAGACAGCATGTGAAATTATCTTTTTTAAAAACCTACCTATTTCTTGAAGAAGTCTATTATGGAGGCCTGCTTCTTCTTAGCGCCAGTTTTATCGAGGAAGTATTTGAGATTATAGAAATGGAACCACAGCTTTTTGCTAGCGCCCTGACGCTTAAGTGCTTTCGAGTAGACGTCCTCGGCTTTCAGAACATCTTTCATCGTGGTGATGTTTTCAGGCTCTTTTTCCATTCCTTCCTCCCCCTCTTCATCACTGGACTCCTGTTGCTCCCTGATTATATCGGCGGCGTCGAGGGTGCCCCAAACTGTGATGTTTTCGTCTGCTGCTATGGAATCCTCATACATACAGTCTGGGGCTAATCTCTGCCACATTTCCTCATCGTACGACCGAGTGAAAGTAGGGGGGCAGATGAAGGTGCTGTTAATGGGCCAGGCTACGATTCCATGAAAGGACTTAGCTGGGAATTGGCGTCAACTGGCGGTGGGTCATCTGGATCTTCGGCACTGTTAGCGGCGGGAAGCATACAGACAGCAGCCTCTTCGTTGACTAGTAGGACCAAGTGGGCCTGTCAGAAGCAGTCTGCAATTACCGCCGGTCTCATGGCCCTCCAACTTGTGATGATTCTTTCCATGGTCTTGAACACGTCCCACTTTTTTACCTCCTTGCCCATATCGAGATTCCACACCCATATTCCAAACACGCATCACGTGGAACTCCACCTTCACTTGCTGGATTATTCCCTGGTCCAAGGGCTGAAGCATGCTAGTGGTGTTCTTTGGCAGAAACACCAGCTCATTGTTCCTGAGTTTGTCAAGGGCAGGATGTGCTGGGCAATTGTCAACGAAGAGCATGACTTTTCTATTAGTGGCGTCCATCTTCAAATTGAAGCCTTGAAGCCACCTCATGAACACCCCTGAGGTCATCCATGACTTCTTATCAAAACCATAGTCACAAGGAAAGATGTTGCACTTGAAACCCTGGGTTTTTTGAACTTCCTGATCACTAGGGGCTTTATCTTATCACTGCTGTCCATGTTGCAGCACAGAAGGATGGTGAGGCGCTCCTCTTCGCACCCTTGCACTTATCCCCTTTCACAGCAAGAGTGTGATCTGGCATGAGGTTGTAGAACATCCCCAGCTCGTCGGCGCTATATACATCTTGAGGCTGATAGCACCTAGGGATGTTTAAGAGTAAGGGCATCCACTCCCTCAACGATGTTGGGTTGACCAATGTGCTTTCACCGACTACCTTGTGGCTGGATATTCTGTGACGCACTTTGAAACGGTCTTGTCACCCACTTGAACACTTTAAGTTTTCTATACTCAACCTAAGGGCAGATCCATCGGTCTTCCCCTGCATCATTGGTCGATAAATAGGCATGTTTTCCACTCTATACTGGCTGAACTACTTCAGCATAGTCTGCTCTAGATTCGCGTGAATCGCACCCTTCAAATTTTTTGCCTTTACATTGTAACCTTCCTTCTACACTGCATTAACAATTTCTTCTCTCATTTTGAGAATCGTGAAAAGCGGCGACTTCGGGATGCCTAATACAATCTCGGTCTTCATAATCTTCTCCTCATCCACTTCCTGGATGGTCTTGTACTTCATGAGTGTCAAGAAGGTCCTCTATCCACTCCTTTCGTTGAAATTATAAGCTCATATCAAATTTTAAAAAATAGTGTGGGTCATCAAAATTGTTTACAAAATCAAACCAAAGCTTAACCAAATAGAAATAACATTGACAAAAACAATAGCGTGGGTCATCAAAAATCGTTCACAAAATCAAACTAAAAACATAGCCAAATTGATAATCGAAATAACAATGGCAAAAACAAGCCTGGTGCGTGATTAGCAGCAGTCACGCCCGGGTAAACATTGTCTTGCTTGTGGGAGGGGGTGGACAGAGTTAAGTGCTATTGGTTGGCATTGATGGGGGTGGTGTCAATTTGTCTACCAGACCCACCCCAGTTACTAGTAATACAGCTCACAAAAATAATCGCAACCCAGCGACCAAAATAAGTGCAACAAACACATTTTATGGCCAACTTCCTTAACATTTTTTCAATTTTCTCCACATTTTTCAAAGTTCCCCAAAAGAGGGTTGTTACTTCGAGAGGGACGCTATTCCTAGGGTCGTAGAATCGAGAGTTGACTGGGGTCGTAGAATCGAGAGTTTGCTGTAGTTTAAATAGTTGAGCTATAATTTGACTTTGTGAATATTTCATGTTATTTGGTTCTTTGAATTAAAAAAAAGCAAACTTTGGCTACCCCTAATTTCTTTATGGATATAAATAGAGTAATTCAGTGTTTAGGTAAAGTGGTCTCTCTTCCCTTTTTGTTTGATATAGGCAACAATGCCAAAATAATACTCAATTTGTGTTTAATTGTGTGACTATTTCTAATAGACAGAAGAAAGAAAAAATATGCCACCTTTTGTGCAATTGATTCTTCCCATATCTTACCTCTTTCCCTATTCATTAAATCTACCCTTATTAGTTTATTTTTCCGTTTTTTTCTTTTATCAATTTCCATGATTTTAAAACCTCCCTAAAATTGTAAGATCCACTTTTTATTTTTAAATTTTGGGGCACATAAAATTTCATGATTCACATAATCTCGAGCTTGGAAATTCTCACGATTACAATACTTTTGCTATGTGAGAAAGTAAAAAGTGTCAGTCAATAATTAGCTCATCACACGAAATAACTCAACTTTCCTAACCTTCTTGCACACTTTTTTCGAGCCGGCTCTTCTTCTCCTTGACATGTTCCACCTCTGTTTGAAGTTGGTCCACCACCACGGCGTCGCCTTGAGCGCCCTTGGCGACTTTTTCCCTCGTCTGCAGCTCTGTTAGCGTCCCTTTCACCTCCTCCAGCTGCTTCTGAACACGTTCTCTCTTCTTATCGATCTCTTCCAGCTCAGACCTTATAATTTTGAGTAATAAATATTCGTAATGGTTATAAGTGTATCAAAAAGTATTTTAAGAGTAAAGACCATATGAATAAAGATATCAATATAAAGTGAATTAGCTAGGGGCCCAGGAGCTTTTATTGGTTCGTTAGACCGACAAATTATGGGACATACCTAACAATCAGACTCAAGACAATTAATTAATTTAACACTCAACTGAATGTAAGAATGTTTCATTGAATTATTATTATTATTATTATTAGCACCGCGTCTTACTACCCGTTCGAGTTATACGCACTTACGCTAATGTGTAATGGTAGGGTGATAATGGTAGGGTGATTGTGAGATGAAATGAAGGACCTACAGTTTAACGTGGAATCCGAACCACGGTGGAGGCCTGGCATTCCTCTTTCATTGAATAAATTATGACAAAATTTTTTATCTTTTAACTACTGTTTATGTTTTTAAGTAGTAGCTTAAAAATCAATATATTATGTTTATTCACATATTCATGTTCTTTATTAAATTTTCCAAGCGTTATACTCAAAGTTTGGGATTCATTGGTAAACTAAAGATTCTTATTCATAAAATAGTGGGTTCAACCCATGTCTACTAAAAATGTAAAATAATCAAATTTGCATTCTAATATAGTTTTATTGATTATAAAGCTAAGATGAAACAGGTTTAACTATCCTAGTCTATAAATTTACAATTTACTGCCTAGTACTAAGACATTTTACCATGACGATTATTCTCTATTAACCATAAATATATTGGAATCCTTTATCTTATTTTCTGTGCTTGATATGGAATAGTAGATACATCTATTATATTATAAATTTGAATTGAACTTAGTCACACAGAAAATAAGAGATGATCAAATTTATGTGATTATCAGAGCACAAGCATTTATTGAATTTTTATAGCTATACCAATTTTAATTGGTGGTTTGGAAATTGATTAGTATCACTAATACTAGGAGTACCTAATATAGCTTTCCCACGAATAAACAATACAAGATTTTGATTTCTACCACCATAACTAATAATGCTTTTAGCAATTAGATTAGTTGAAAGTGGAGAAGATATATGATGAACAGTTTACCCGCCACTATCTGTTGATATAGCAATCTTTTCATTACACCTGGCTCTGTTTCAATTCAAAGTAGAAGCAAATACAAGTAATATTCCCAAAGCCCAGTGGAAGTTCAAATATTTTATGTTATTTGTTTTAGTAGGTATATAATAAACTATGTTTTTATTTATATATTTTAATGTTTTTATATACCAAATATAATTTACAAAATGTTGTGCTGTAAACATCTTTATCAAATTTTATGTTAGTTGATATATTAAGTTGATATTACTACACATAGTTCAGTAACTGTGTGCAAAGTCCAACTATTTAATTTCAAAGCAAGCTCAAATCAAATATAAGAAATGGATGTGTTAGCCTGTCAAATACATATACTAATTGACTAACTACACTATTAAATGATGTATTAACACCTCATCCATTTAACAAGACCAGAGGACGATGTTTGTACATCGTAACTAGTCGTCAATGTATTTGAGCTGACTGTAATCAACCTACAAAACTAAGAAGACGGGCACAGCCAACAAATAAGAAAGATTTATTTTAGACTGAAACATGTATTTATTCGTCATTTTATAAAATTTCATAACTTGGTATAATCTGTAAATTCAAATTTATCTTTATCTTCTTGCAGAGTCATTACAAATATAAGTTAATACCGGTGATAAAACTAGCAATCTAGTTTCAAACGTCACCAGTTAGGTATAAAATTCTTTTTTTTTTATTAATACAATTTTTTTGTATTACATCAACTGTTATTATTCTCTTAAGCATATTTCCCAGTAGTTATTAATAAAAAATTGATTATCAGGATTATTGTATGTAGATTTACGATCAATGCTGTCATTGGAACAGTCTGCATCAACGTAGGCCCGTAAGACATTACAGTTCTTCGGAAAGAAGAGACCAACTTCAAGTGTTCCATGAATGTATCATTGTATTCGTTTGAGTCCAATACAGTGAGCTTCTGTTGCATTGCTCTGATACCTGCTGTAGAAATTCACTGAGAAGCTCAGATCAGGGTGAGTGTAGAGCATCACATGCATCAAACTACCAATAAGCCCAAGGTACGTTTTTTATTATTGTTAGTTATTGTCGTCGTTATTATTATTGATATTGATATTATTATTACTATTATGATGCACTATGATGTAGTTATTTCAGGTGATTTTGCCTCCATCAGTGTCTTGACCAGATTTCTTGAAAACTTTCTTCAAGAAGGCTGTTTTGCTAAGGGACATACCATCAGTTTTCTGATCAGTTTTTATACCTAGAAAGTTGTGCAAACCTCCAATATCCTTCATCTCGAATTCTGACATAAGGTATGTTTTGATGTCATTCAACTTCTGCAGATTGTTCCCCGCCAAAATTATGTTATTTACGTAAAAACCAAAAGGTAAGTTTTTATGCTGTTGCTGAAGTCGAAGTATATACATTTTTCGTTTTCAGACTGCTTAAATCCGAGAAAATTTACAAATTTGTCAAGTATAGCATTCCACTCCCATGGTGCCTGCTTCAATCCATAGAGGGTCTTGTGTAACTTACATACAAGGTTGCTGTCAGTTACGAAGCCAGGTGGCTGCTTCATATACACCTCTTCAGAAAGGGCTCCATGTAGAAATGCATTTTTCATGTCCAACTGGAAGGCGATTAAATCTTCTTTGTTTATGATTGCAAGCAGGGTTCTGACAGAGGTTAAATGGGCTACAGGAGAGTATGTTTCATTGTAGTCAAACCCTTTCTTCTGTGCACAACCCTTCACCAACAACCTTGCCTTGTACCTGTCAAGCTGTCCATTTTCATCCTGGTTCAGCTTAAAGACCCACTTGCAGTTGATAGCTCGTTTACTGGATGGTGACTCAGTAAGGGTTCAGGTCTCATTTTTCTTCAATGAGCACATCTCTTCCTCAACTGCAGCCATCCATTGTTGGGCATCATCTCTACTATGGATGTCATTGAAGGTTTCTCGCAAGTTGTCAATAAATATCTCAGCATCAAGAGCCAGTGCGATATAGTCATTTATGATGAAATGAAATAAGAAGTATGTTTTTCTATCTAGGCCTAACCTAACTACCCTTTCAAGTTGGCTTCCTTCACTATCCCTTAATTTATATCACTGTGTAGTGTTTCTACACTGTCTTACTGTACATTTCCAAGCAAGGCACTAATTCATTTTATTTTAACATATGAAAATGATATAAATAAGAACAAAATAGTATTTTTCAAACATATAATTATTTTTTAAAAGTATTCAAACTTCGATTAAGCTTTGAGAAAATTTAATAAATTGAATGCCGAGTTGCTTCAATTTCACACTCTTATTCTCTTATGATGTCATATGCACAAACATATGGAGACACAATGGTTGGAGGTGCAGGACAACATATTTAACCGCTTTTAAATATTAATAAAGTCAATATTAGTTGTATGTGGATTTATATTTTTTTAAATAACAAACAGAGGATTGGGCATAACACCTTCCCTTCTCCCCGACCCTCATTAGTGCATGCCTATGGTCAATTGGGATTGCGACTAACCTGGCGGATGGGATCTCCAGAGTCTTCAGTCTTGCACAATGCTGATATGCCGGTTTTAATTGGAGCATCTCTCGCTGATTGGACAGCAATCTGTTGAGGTGAGATTCCTTTTCTCTGACCAATGTAGGGACGTTACTCGCTTTGTCGTTCAACTGTTTAGTATTGGCACAAGAAGTAACATTTTAAATGCATATCATCAATTTGATTAAAACAACCATTTTATCTAACTAAAAATTGACAAAACATGATGGAAGTTTTTCATATATTTATTTAATTCCTATTTAGAATCAATGTTTTTAAAATGTAAAAAAAAATCAATAAATATATTCAGGTGTAATTATATACATTAAAATACATTAGGAAGTTGATATTAGATAGTTTGTGATGGGGGATTCTCAAAAAAGTCTAAGTTTTTGAGAACGCCTCTTAAAAATGTGAAATAACCAACATAAAAGTAGTTTATGTTTTGTTATGACTAAATAAAATAATAAATGCTGATTTTACCAGAGATTTAGGTTTTATCTTCATAACAAACATTCTATGGTAAATTTACCCTGACAAAATTAGATTGAGCAAAGTGAAATAAATTCTTAAAATTTTCTAAAAATCAATATAGACCTATATTATGTTTTTTTAAACAGTAAAGCAGTTTATTCATTATTCAAGCAGTTTAAATTTGTGAAATACAATTAAACAAGACTCTAAGCTTTGGAATTTATTTTTCTTAAGAAATATTGTGTGCATTTTTACCAGAATTATGAGCTTAATGAACTTTGGTTTATTTTGCGTGATATTTCAAGATACCATACCTCAGTAATGAGCTCCGTGACACTAGATCGAGAATCAAAGCTCCGATGACAAAGCGGGCAGCATGGTTCACTTTGTCGCATTTTCTCAATATAATGGCGATACATACGCTCTGATGATGACAGAACACCCTTTTCATCCTGGGAGAAAATAAAATCAATATTGATATTTTAAAACTAATTGAATACCCCATTTACATATCAAAGCTAAATATTGCATTATGAATTTCGAAAATACTTAATCCTTTTATTAAAAAAAATTTAGAGCCTTAAAAGTGAGTTATTATACTAATATATTAACCCTGTGATAATTCAAGAATTTTTTAACCCTGTTTAAGTCTTAGCTCATCAGTTTGATACAATTTTTAGTTACATTTTCTATCAAGTTTTAATTAAAACCAAATTGGAACTTGAGTTGGAAAAATCCATCTTGATTCTGAATTAAGACTTTGAAAATATTTAAAAACAGGTTTATTAAAGACGTGAGAAAAAAGTTTTTTTTCTATAAATTTATTCATTCCCTACTCAAGCTGACACCAGGGAACACGGGGTTTTGATTTAAAATATGTATTTCGTGTTAACATTTAAGACTTATCTTAGATTTCCAATTTAGATGTGACGTTTAAAAATTAAACTTTAGATTACCTTAGTTGTGCATTAATTTAAGTTTTTGTATCCAAAATAATTGTATTTTAGTCATTTATTGTGCATGTAGTTTTAACCAAAAAATTACCACTAACCAAAATAAAATACAGCTATAAAATAGTTTATCTTTTTTTACCTGAAGTTCTTGAATTTCACTTTCAAGTGTCTTTAAAGAAGTTTCCAAATCTTGGCTCCCGCATTGTTCAAGGATTGATTCTTCATTTTCTATATGGTGAATGCAATCAAACCTATATCACTCTATTACATTAATAAATGATACCAATTTATAAAAATTTACTGTACATCTATTACTGTTTCCAGCCTGTTACGTGGTCAGTTTTTTATTCAAGCCATATATTTTTCCCAACCAGCTTTTTAGGCTTCATATGCGTTATAATCTAACTTAAGACTAGGACAGCCACAACATCCAGTCCCTGGCCGTTAATTTATCAATGTGAAAGGGTAAACCCACATTTTGCCAAAGATACATTTTTCGACTATGGCGGGAATCGAACCCGGGACCCTTAGCTCAGTAGGCAGACATGTTACCAAAGTGTCAGATTATAAAAATGTAACTTTTAAATCCATTACATTTTCCGGCTTGTGGGCTGGGTCACTTTTTTATTCAAGCCATATATTTTCTACTACTGGCTGACTAGGAATCATAGCTTCATATGCCTTATATTTTATCTTAAGGCTAGAACAGAAACAACATACAGTCCCTAGTAGTCAATTTATTAGTGTGAAAGGGTAAACTCATATTTTCTTCAGTGAAAAATTTTCATCTATGCCAGGAATTGAACTCGGGACCCTGAGCTCAGTAGGCAGTCACGCTACCAACTGAGCTAAGGTGTCAAGGCTATAAAATTGTACTACAGATCAAAAAGGTTATATGCTTACTGCGGACTTCTTCCTCCATAGAAGCGAGTTTATCCTCTTGTTGTTTGTACATGAGTTTCAGTGTAGTTAGTTCTTGTTGTCTAGCATTCTGCAATTTTGTTTTCTCTCTAATTACATTTTCCTATTCAAACAAATTTATTGTTAGCGACATACTTTTAAAATCCATTTGTTTGGGGTTTTCATGAACGTCTATTCTAAGTATTAACAAACATAGCTATAGTTAAAATTTAGGAATGGGACCTTAGAATGCTAAACTCATTAAGATAATTTCAAAATTGAGGATTTGAGATTTAAAAATAATGTAGAAGATGTATATATATTTCCAATTTTGTTTAAGAGCTCTTATATTGGTTATGAGTAGTGCTGGACCGGATCCCGAATGCTCGGGAAAAGGTATGTAGTTTATCCATTCCTGTAAGTTAGGTGGGATTGGCTATTTCCCGTAAAGTTTTGGCCGGGAAAAAAAGTGTGCTTCATCTCCCAGCGGGTACAGCTGACTCATCATTCATCACTGTTAATCTCTTTTGTAGACAATCTTCTTCTTTGTTATGTATCAAGCTCAGGGGAAATGTGGGAGGTGTGTTAATGCTTGTGGGAAAAAAACAAGTTGGGAGGCGATGACTCATTGTTTATAAACAGTTATAGGTATCTTAACATATTTTTACCTGTTGTAAAGTTTAAAAATGTGATTTATAAGCTGGTAGATAAAGGAAACCTTTTTCTTGTATTCGAGTGAATAAAAAACTTTGTCTAGGTTTATCACTTACACATTGACTTAAAACCTGATTCAAAGATTGTTTGATTCTAGCGGTGGGAAATTCTTTAAATAGATACATCATTGGTTTCTTGAGGGTGTTCTCCCTGAAACAAAATATTTTCATTCAAATTTCAACCAAACACAGTGTCTTTGACAATTGTTTTCTTCCAGGTTTTTAACACAATTTAAAGGTTATTAGTTCTATATCACACCTTACTCTAAATCGAATTTACCAATATCTTAATTCATTTTTCTCAACCAATTTATATTTAAAAAAACCCATCAAACATATAGTTTCAAATCAACAGCCTCTTTCAAAAAAAAGAGTTGAGAAACCATTTTAAGAATAGTACATTCATATTTTCATAGGAATAACCTTTTAGAACATACAATTATAATTTTTTGCAATCAGCAATGATATTATAAGGGTTCTGCGAGTTTGGGTTTTTTCATTCAGCCGAACTCGAGTCAAGTATTTCTAAAAGCTCCCGAGTTCGAGTATTGTATATTAATAATTTTAAAATGTTTGAAAGAATATTAAAACACATGTTTTGAAAAGATGAATGACACTTATTTTTATAAATAGTAAATAGTTTAGAGAGAGAAAAAAAGTTAAATAACAGAAATGTCAATTTTTAAATTAGAAATAACACTTATAAAACACATTTAAAAAATAATAATACTCAAATAAAAATCTAATAATAAATAATTAAAATGGTTTCAACACTCTTTTAAGGATATTAAAATTACACTAACAATTATAAAAAAAAATTTAATATGAATACTTGTATGATAGCTTGGAAATGTATAACACGACAGTGTAGAAATGCTGTACACTAATATAAAGTAAGTGATAGTGAAGGAAGTCAAACTGAAGGATTTTACTCTTTCATTAATGTATCTTCATTTGAAGAATAAATATATCCTAAAATTCAAAACAATGTGCAACTGTGGAAGTTTGAAGAAGTGGGAAGTGTAAAAGTGTGGAAAGAAAATATAAAAGTGTGTTTGTTTATATCTAGGCCTAACTTAACTATCCTTTCAGCTTGTCTTCTTTAACTATCACTTTACATTATTGTAGTGTGTTTCTACACTGTTTTGATAAAAAGTTAATAAAACTGAAATTTTAATAAGCTAATATTTCCCCAAAGTATGCTTCAGTAACTTAATTTACCCTATAAGAAAACATAAGAATCATAAACAATTAGAATTTTGAAGTGTTTCGTATTTCGTTTATTATTCCTTAGTGTAATTGTTTATGATTATTTCTTCTGTTCCATTTCCATTCCTCTATGCGCAGTTGCACATTCACTTTGTACAGGCTCTCGTTAAACATTATTTTATTGAGAAATTTACTTCAATTCCATTTTTAATGCTTATAAAAGATGATACTGATAGTTTAAAATTAAAAATAATATGACTAAAATAATATTTCTAGCAAACAATATGAAATAGTAAATGCTTTTTTAATTTAAATGTGGTAAGTTTGGTAAAATATGAATTGCAATAAATAAGATCAATATTGATTTTAAACGGGTTAACCAACTTAATTTTATAACTAAATAGTAACTAAACTAGAGCTGGTTTAGTAGCTAAAAGTATTATTTAAACTGAGTTTTAAATATCTTAGGTTTGAAAACATTTAATATAATAATGTATTAATGATATTACATTTTTAATTTAACATAAATTATTATTTTAGAAAGGGACCAGGTAACAATAGTAAAAAAGAATCATTCATTTATTTAGTAATCTTCTTAGCTATTTTTATTTTCATTGCTTTGTAATGGCAATACAAGTAAACAACTTCAATCATGTATAATTCATAATAGACGACAATATTGAATAAATCTACCGGGCGAAAGTGGTTTTAAAGTTTTATTACGTTATTAATGTGAAAATTGAAATTAATTTTAACAATTTGATAAGTAACCGAATGATTTATAAGTAGAAAAGCTGATATTATCTCAATTAAATAGACTATGCTTACTATTGAGTTTTAAAAATAGATTATTAAGTACATCAAGTAGAAGCTCAAAAATGACAAGCCTACAAATCTTTTGATCTCGAGCTTAAGCGACGAGCTTGGCTCGAAGCTCGAAATACGAGTACTCGCAGAGCCCTAATTATTTTTGTATTATTAGTGGATAGATATGAAAAATAATAGCTCCAGATATCACAGCCTGACCTGACCTAAATATGTGAAAGAAGATCTAGTAGCTTTACTAGCTCTCATATAAGGTTCTTCCTATGAAAACTGGACTGTAACTTTTCAATCTTTCCCACAGCTGAGATATTGATTTCCAATATCTTAAAACTTAGTATTATATTTATTTACATAAGATACCAGCAGATGAACTTTCTAATAGTAATTATCCTTGCATTAAAGATTTCAAAAAATAAGTTTTATTTATTATTTTAATCTCAAGTTTGAATGCAAGTGCTCAACGACTAATTGTAGCTATATTCAAGTAGTGCTTACAGTTCTTTAATTTTTTCTTCTTTTTCTGAGATGGTTCTGTCCAGAATTTTGATCTCTGCCAATATGTTGCTATGGCTCTGAAGTTCGTGAACACGTTTATCTACAACTTCTAGATTTTCCTCCAACCTAAATAGTAAATGCAAAAACAAGTACCTATTAGAAACAAATCACAAATAAAGTAGTGCATTATATTTTTCAAGTGCAAGAATAAATACTAAATTATGTTTCAATAATATATAAAATTAAAACAATCTGAAATAAACTTATCAGATTATTTTACTCAATGAGTCAAATGTGTGTGTTTAGTATGGCAAATATTTGTGAAATGGTATTTTTCAACCAAAACAATTGGCCATTCATATAGAATTAGTTCATTATCATCATCATAATGAACCATTTCCAGTTTGTGGGCAGGTTTGTTTAGTAAAATGCCTCCATCTTCTTTTATCCTTCCACCCTTCTTACTACTTTAATTGCTCCTATTCTTCTACTTGCATTTGCAAACTTTCTGTTAACTGCTCCTCCCATCTCTTTCTTGGTCTCCCTTACGGTCTTTTCTCCATATACTTCGTCTACATCATTCATTCTCTATGGTATTTTAACCTTTTCAATTGTTATTACATGGATTTAGATCAACTTATGTGTTAATTAACACTTTGTGAATGAAAGAGTGGGTATAGTTAGACTTTTAATCAATGTTCTAATTTATTCCTCAATTTTATTTATTTTTACTATGGAATTAAATAATTTCTAGGAATGGTTGAAATAGAATAAGGTTTTTAGTTTTGTTCGTTCCAGTCAGCAAACATAAAAAAACCAGTGAGAACAAGGCAAGTGGACCGTATTCGATATAAAATTATGATAGGAGTAGCCTACCTACTCCAAATGAGGTTTGCCGACAATGGGGGCCTAACTAGTGAGTTCCTGGGTTAGGGTAGAAAGGAATGGTGAAACAAGGGGCTAGCTCGGCGGTGTCTCTCAAACTCTTGTTGTTTCTTGATAAAGAAGGCCACTTTAGGGTCTATAACACCAAACTCACACGCAGACACCGATTTGTGCATCAATTAGTGCACCTATTCTGGTAAGACACCCTTTGTGTACTGAGTACTGACTACCGCGCTCAACTGCTCTACACTCTCCAAAAATGAACAACCTTCCTTCCCCCTCCCCTTCCACTCTTAAAAACGGTGGGAACCTTCCCACAACGGCAGGTAAACATCTAAAGAATAAGCAAAAAATACAAAACCAATAAAAATAATGAAATTTATCAAAAGAAACTATGTTTAACCAATTATTACACAAAAGCTATTTTTCAATATTAAATACATACAGTTCAGAGACTGAACAAGTTTTCAGTCTTAGTCTCATAATTTATTTTTCTTGAAAATAAAAAAAGTAAGCAATTCTCTGATATCTCTAATATATAGTACATTTTTCTCTTGTATGGAAATTTTATTTCCACAAATAAAATAATGATCAAATCTGCAGAAAAATATGATGAAATCCGTTTAAACAATAATATATTCAATGTATAGATTTCAGGAAAATATGAAACAGCTTGAACAATAAACAGGGTTGCCAGGAACTATTTAATACAACATTATCTGTGTTTTCAAGGTTTTTCAGATGAAAATTCACAAATATTCGGCATGTTTTTAGTTTTTTTGTGAAACTCCCCATACTTTGCCGGTTTTTACAGACAAAAAATGTACTCTGTATTTGAGGTTCTTCCAGATTTCCACGTGTGTGGAAGCCCTGATAAATAAACAAGAACAAAACAAGCACTAGCAAATCCAAACCAGAGTTTACCTTGTCCGTTTTTCAGTCAGCTCTGCAATCTTCTCATTCCAATTCTCCATCTCATGCATACTTGTAGCCACATCTAAATCCATCTTAACCTGATCCAAACTTGATTCTACCTCCTCAAGATCCTTGTTTGAAACCTTCATCTAAAACAACAGAGGACAATAAGAAATTAAAATCAATACACAAACTTTTATACTATATTAAAACATTTTATAATAGGGATATATTAAGTCATAATATTCAGATTTTAATGGATCTTTTTTAATAAAATGTGGATGTAAACATATGCAATAAAGTTTTACTCTTATCTAATGTGAAACAATGGCCATTAAAATACTTTTTTAAAGATATTTCAGTCTACATATATTTGTTAAAAATTTAATTATTTTTAATTTCTTTACAATTTAAATATTAGTTAAAATAATATCATGGTAGATAAAAACCGGTAGGTTGACCCTTTCAACAATACCTATTACCTAGCTAGGCAGAAATAAGAAACAAGCAACTGTAGCTAGCTTTCAATGAAAGTATTCAATATGTTGAAAATGCATTTGTTATAACAGGTTTTGAGTGTTTGTGGGGACAAGGGTTGACTGCAAGCCGCCAGGTAGCTGGGAGTGTTGCTTCTACAGTGGTAGCGGAACATTACCCCCTCCATAGCTAGCATTCTCAAGGACAATAGGGTAGAAGGCACATTCCAACAGCTAAAATAGTGTAAGCTCTGCCATAGAAGAGGTTACTTTGTATTGTACTGTGCTGTATATGTAAATGTAGAATAAGGCAATGTTACACGTTTTAAGTGTTATTTTGTAGAGAGAGGGTTAGGAACAAATAAAAGACAAAAGACAATGGCTTTTCAGGGTGTCTACTGAGTTGGATAAACAAAAATTAGTGACTTTTTGGCGACCTTTTTTGTCCACAAAATTCCTTCAGTAAACGGATGAAAATTCTATAATTCATATTTAGGCATAAAGTACTCACACCCAACATTAAACTTTGACTAAATGGTGAACATTAGCCTTGTCCTTGGTATCACGGAAAACAATCAGGCAACTTGCGGTTAACGCATGGCATCATGTCTAGTGGGTGGCTTGACATTCGACATGTTCACGTTGTTAAGATGCGCAAGAAATTCGAACAAAAAATGTTTTCATGACTTTATGGCCAAAATATTGAAAATTTGTGACTTTACAGGGACTTTTATGGCCTATTTTGCAATTAGTGGCTTTTTCGTGACTTTCATGATGCAGTACACATTGCTTTTGCAAATTATGGGAGGAAAACAGCTCCCACTTTTCAATGCTGCCACTAGACACACAAGTAATGTTTTGCTAAAATAAAATGACCAGTTACCAATCAATCGAGAAAAAAACCTATTGAGTCTCTTCAGGAGAAAGTTTAGAATATGTAATGCAACATCCTAAAAGAGGAAAATCAAAAAGCCAAAAATGGAGGGTAACTTTGAAAAGTGAATTAAGGTATGCATTGATGAGAAAGAAAGGAATGGCACATAATAAAATTATAATTATAATTAATAAAAACCATATTTACTATCTCCCAAATTAATGGTAATAGATTTCTTTTAATAATCAAATTTACTGGTAAAGTATATTAAAACAAGTAAACAAATTAAACTATTTGGAAACTCTTGACTATACAAAATACTATTACCGCTGAAATTTGCCTAATTGCTGATCTCTCATCACTTTTCTTAGCCATCTGCTGGGCCCTTTTCATTTCAATCTCTTGATTCAACTTGGCAACAGCCTCTCTAAAACACACCAGAAGAAAATTATTATAGCGAGGGATAAATGTTTCAATTCTTGGAACCCTCGAATTCTTTAAGATATCAAAGATTAGGGATGGAACCACAAATCCTCGAACCCTTAAGGCTATTCGAGATATCAAGAAAATTTTGAATTAGAGACTCAAATCCTTTTTTTCCCCAATTTTACAAGTGAAATTTGTTTTAGATCTTTAATAATTAATACTGCGGTGGTTTAAAACATAGTTATAGGATGAACTTCACAACCGGATCCAAACCATTGATTTAACAATTAAATGAATGTATTAATGATAAAATGAATGGATTATAAGAAAGAATGTTAACTCCAAGTTATTACATCATATTTCCATTTCATCTCATGTTCATAATTTTTTCAAAGATTCCGTATTGGGAGATAAATTGGAGGTTCGGATTTGTAAAATTGTGGATTTGATCAGTCTCTATTATTGAGTCAAAGATTTATAAAATTTTATATTAAAGATAAAAAAAAGGAAAATAGATTTTCTTCCAAATTTTGAGTCGAGGCCAACCAGAAAGGATAGTTCGGTTAGGACTTAATATAAAACCAATAAACTTCTCCTTTCATTTCTCCATAAACTCTTCACATTTCAATCCTCTGATTAGTTACATACACATGGTTCAACATTTTTTGAAGTAGATACTTTTTAGCACCACATCTTACTATCTGTTCATATTATATGCATATGTACTAATTACACTAATGAGTTAGATGAAGTATGTTGATTTTAGAGGAAGTGTATCTGCATTTGTGTGTATGGAGAGTATGAAGCAATTTAGGGAAACCCGCCCTTGGTATACCTGAATTGGATTTGAACCTTGATTTGCCTGTCATCGGCAGTCTAGTTTATTGCGAGAGTGATGCCTTAGAGCATACAGCCATTGAAACAGGTTGTTTCTTTTTAATTTTAAGAATTAGATAAGAACACAAATTAAACACAATTTTTTTTTAAATGCAGTTATTTATGAAAATTTAAAATGTTTAATTGTGAAAGTGAAGAAAAGATGCAAACACTATAAGTGTCTGAAGAAATCTAGAAAGATAAAATTCAGGAAGGTAGATTTTTTTTAGCCCTAGTTAATTATTGGGTTAGCTAAAAATTATCATATGACGAACGTAAGAATTAATTTACCACTTAAGTAAATCTAGATTATTCACATCATAACAAATAATGCAAACATTGTTTAATTATTTTTTCTAATTTCTTTATCAACAAAAAAAACACATACACTTGCATACAAACAAAGTTTGTCTTATGAGACCATTTCACAACTGATTAACCAAGTGATTAGGTGCATTATTGTGCTCAAAAGAAAAAGTTATCTATAGGTACAATTTTCTGGATTTATCAATTGACAACAGCAAAATCAGGATTTTTTTTAAATATGATAAAACTGTTTCACTGGTTTCGATTAAACAGGTTTTTTAAAGTGCAATACAGAAAACCATACAATGATGAAATGCCTGGTTCGAGCTGTATTACCTTCCTAAGATCTAGCAAAATATTGATTTTCCACACAAACAAAAAACTTTATATTCTCTAAAAGGCCTTTCCTGTGAAAAGTGGACTGAATTATTATTAATATTGTTATTATTATTATTATACACCGCGTCTTACTGCCCATTTGTGTTATACACTTAAGAACTAATTAAGCTAATGGGTTGGGAATTGGTAAGATTGAATGTAGAGGAAGTGAGGCCAAATTTGCATGGAGGGAGAGTGGAAAATTATTTATGAAAAACCACCTCCAGTTCACCAAACCAAGATTCGAACTTTGATCTCCCCGTCCTCAGCAGCCTTGCTCAACACGAAACTAGCGTGTTAGCTAACTACACCACCGAGGCAGATAAAAGTGGACTGTAGTTAATGTATGAGGTACAGAATATTCAAGTCCGACTGCTGCACTTAACTACCTGTATCCATCTATCTTGGTTTGAAACTTCTGTTCCTCCCTCTCCAACTGAACCCTGGTGGCTTCCAGCTCATCCTTGAAGATGGCCACTTTCCTTTGTACTTGGCCGGTCACACGCTCCACGTCAATAATATCTGGTTGCTGAGGAGCTTTAACAGATAACAATTTTGTTACAACAGTTATGGCAAAACTTCAGAGTGGGTTGGCTTTGAGGTGTTTTAAGGTGCCAGCCCATAAGAGTCTGTTTTTATAGTTCTAACGATTCATAGTGGCTCTGTTTTTAGATTTCTAAGATATTAACTCTTCATAGTGGTTGTGATTTTATACTTTGAGGTGCTAACCCTTCAAAGTAGTTCTGTTTGAATTCCAAGGTGCTAACCCTTCAAAGTAGTTCAGTTTGAATTCCAAGGTGTTAAACCTTCAGATAGGTCCTGTGGAGAGTTTTAAGTCATTTTCCTTAAGCATGGATATAGGCCTACTAAAAAGACTTTTGAAATTTTGTATTTGAAGATTTATCAAGCAGGTGACAGGTGCTACAAATTCCAATACAATTAGAATGTCCTTGTCAATTGAAATTAAGATTTTACTATGTTTTTGTATTTCTCAGATGCAAAATACATACCATATTTTCTAAGGTTCGAATTCAAGATTCAGATTCAAAAATATGTTTTTTTTATCACTACAGCTTACTACCTGTTCAGGTAATACACCTATATAACAGCTCTGATGTGGTAGGTATGAGGAAGGAAGCATTTTAGATGTAATCTACCCACATTTATGTGGAAGGAGAGTGGGAAATCATTTAAGGGAAAACCACTTAATAGGCCCGGCCGGAATTCGATCCCCGATCTTCCCGCCACTAAAGAAACATTGACTTAATGTGCTTAATATCTAGTAAATGTAACAATAAAAATAGTTCACTTACTTTCTATGCCCAGCTCAGCAGCCAGCTTCACAAGACTTGAGTTGCAAAACTTGATCGTATCTTGTTGTTGCTTCTCCTCAGTTTCTAGTCTACCTTTTTGAACCTGTTTCTGGTTTATAGTTTTCATCAGCTGGGCCTCTTCACCCAACAACTTTTTCAGATTCCTTTCGTGCTGCAAATAAAGTTAGTTTTATAGGCTATGTGTAATGTCTCGTGGAGCAAAGCAAGTTTAAGCAGAGTTAAAGCTCGAGATCAAAAGTTTTGTAGGCTAATCATTTTCGAGATTTAACTTAATGTACTTAATAATCAATTTTTTAAATGTATTAATAAGCATAGGCTATTTAATTGAGATAATATCGGCATTTCCGCATATAAATCATACGGTTACTTAACAAATTGATAAAAATTAAAATCGATTTTCACATTAATAACATAATACAGCTTTAAAACCACTTTAAACCGGCAAATCTATAGCGGACAGCAAAGCTTCCACAACTACAATAAACTAACCATTTTTAGCCAACACTGTAAAATAAAAAATAAATAACAAAAAAGTTAGTACCAAAACATCCCAAACAGAGCAGCAAATTAAGTTTGGTTCTAAAATCACTCACCATATGTAATAGTTTAATTTAAAACAATCTCAAAGATAGCAATAAAAGAAAAAAATGAATTAATAGAATATCCTAGCCAAATTTAAGACGCTATAATTTTTATGTTTGAATCCACCCCACACTCACCGATGGTGGCAATTATAGTAATAGGTATAAATACTGACCCTACATAGGTGTGAAACCTGGGTCTTCTTCAAATTTAGAGCACATCACCTTTAAATATCATTTGATCCACAAAATCGCGCCCTATATGCGCCAACTTCAAGGCACTATAACTTCTATGTTTGAATCTACCGCAAAATCATTGATGGTGGCAATTATAGTACTAAGTGTATATATTGACCCTACATAGGTGTGGAACCTGGGTCTTCTGAAAATTTAGAGCACATCGCCTTTAAACATTTGATGGTGCACAAACTTGCATCCTATACTCACCAAATTCGCTGAAGTGTGTTGGTTTACTTAAAATAGTGACCTCATATATATTTATACACAATTCAATATATTTTTGTAAAATTGACCAACAATAGCAAAGCTTGAAAACTAACTGGCCTGTTGATGCATCATACATATATTTTGCAATGTTCTCAAATGTAGCCTTTATAGTTTAGAAATGTAAACTAAAGATGATTAAAAATTTAGATTATCCGTCAATCAACTTCAATAAATAAGCTTTCATTACAAAAAAGAATAATTAAATCGGTCGAATAGAATTATGAAGAAGCAAATGCTATTTTTTTTTAATATCACCTGGTAAAACTGTAGAATGAAATTGCAGTTTTCAGAAAGTGCGGCTATTCTTTTGAATATTTTTGGATACTTTGTGTATTATGGGTGAGTGAAGTCCACTTTTTTAATTCAAAGCGAACTCGAAGTGAATCTATGAAATATGAATAGCATATAATTAAAAATAAATTGAGTATTTTAGATGAAAATATTTGTAATGGAAAATTGACAAAGCTGAAGTTTTTTTAAGCCAAGTCAAAGCTGATATTTGTTTCAAAGCAAAGTCATTTTAAAGCTTCGTACACCCATTTTATGTATATAAGCTTTCATTTTTTTTTAAATTGATAAGAATCAGTTTGGTAAGACTTAGGGAATCCTTATGCAATACGATTTTTTAACACTGCATTTTACTACCTGTTTAAGTTGTACACCCTAAATGAATCAATACATGTGTTAAAAATATAGGGAATAACTGTCTAGGTTTGGCTAGTAACCATATCTTCTATAGAGTAATAAATTATCATTCAAAGACAAATATGATTACTACAACCAGATTTATGAATTTCCTAAACCTTGTTTGTTTAAGAATGTTTTTGTTATTACAGGTAACACATTCCTTTATACAACAATATAAAAAGTTCAAAGTAGGTTAAACTTAAATATTGATGAAAATTCACATTAGAGTGCTTGTCAAAGATAGTACTACTTAATTTTGTCAATTTTTTAATTATTTTAAAAATAGTTTGACAAACCAAAAATAAAAATTAGGTATTTTAATGTCTAACATGACATTAGGTTTCCACCACAAATTTTTTTTACTATGCTAATGTTTTAGGGATGAGGAAGGTTTAATTTATAGGAAGTCTACTCATATTTGCATGGAGCGAGTGTGTAACATAATTTCTAAACCTCTCTGCCTCCCCCCTCCCCCTCCCCGCTCACCCTCAGTGCACCCTCTTAGAATTTGAAACAAAAGCTCTCTGTCCTTAAAGCTATTTTATTTAGAGAGTGATGCCTTAGCCATGTGATCCCTGAAGTGTGTCTTTGCACTCTAATGGGTTAATTTTTGAATAGTGCACTTTATCCCCAGAGTTATATTAAAAAATTGTTATAAATTAATTCTATAGTAAACACAGCAATAGGTACCATGAGCATTAGTTCACCCCTTTAATATATGTGGTTTCACTATTTTCTTTAAATTACCATTCTTTGTACAGCTTATAAAATACTAAAAATACTCAAATTTTGTCAGTAAAAATTTTTTAGCAGTAAATTTGTTCATTTAGAAATACTTCATCTTGTATGCCTATTATGTTTTTAAAGGCTTAAATACGTAAACAAGAGAGATAAGAAAAGAAAACTCTCTTCCTTCTTCTATAGCTCAATGATGTGTAGCTAAGTCTTTAGTAAACTTACATTGGTAAGCTTGTTCTCTCTATCCCGCAGCTGAGAGTTGAAGTCTTCTATCGCCTCGAGAAGTTCCTCGTTGGAGCCTTGGAACTCTTGCTTGATATTTTGTCGTAAGTCCTGTTGCTGTTGCTTAACATTATCCATTTTGTTCCTTAAATTCTCTGGGAGATTAAAAGAAACACACACACAATTTATAATCGATTTTTAATATTTATTTGGAGATACAGTCGAGTCTCAAGAGTTGAAAGAGAGCAGGCCAATCTTGAACTGTTGAAAACTAAAATTACACGTAATAGCCGAGGAAGAATAAATAAAGGGATATGTATCGGATTTTTAATGTAATAAGTGGATACTTAACATATATTTTTAAATTACATAATTCAAAAAAGTAATTCTATAAATGTAAACATAATTTAAAATGTTATTTGAATTTAAAATAAAATCTATTAATCATTTTCTGTTGTTTCTTAACATGTGATTTTTGTATTGCGGCACAACAATGCATTGTTCATCCTATGTAAAAAAAAAAGTATGTGCACCAAGCATAAAATTACCTCAAGCTAGTGACAGACATATATTTGCAAACAAATTACTCAAATACGTTTTGTCTTTATTAATGAGATTTAAAGTTGTATTCATACCAAAGTTATAGGCAGGTTTGTATGAGGGTTTGTATGCGAGTTTTTTTTTCCAGTCTCATTGCTTGTTTGGCTCCCCCGCATATGCTCTCATGACAAATTTTAAGGGAATGGATTTAAATTTAGAGGAAATGAACCCATATTTGAATAGAAGGATAGTGGAAAATAATTTAGGAAAAACCACCCTCAGAGTACCTGACCATGATTCAAACCTCGATCTCCCGACTATTGATAGACCAGTCTATTGGGAGAGTGACTCCTTATACCTTGCGATCAGCAACATGATATTTAAAAAATATTAATATTATAAGATTTATAAAATAGTTATTTAAATTAAGGTAGTTTAAGAAGCTTAACTACTTGATATTTCTATTACCCGCTTCAGTGACCAAATGGTTTAAAACGTCAATATTGTATTAGACTGGCTTGCCGATGACAGGGAATTAGGGGTTCATGTCACAGTTGGGTCTACTGGGGTGGTTTTTACTAAAATGGTTTCCCACTCTTTTTCCACACAAATGCGGGTAGATTACCTTTAACATGTTTTATCCATAACCCTACCCCGTTAAAGTAATCATCATATATGCACATAGCCTTTACAAGCAGTAAGATACGATGGTAAAAAAGAGAAAAAATTCCTATTCATAGAAATATCACTATTTTCTTGATAAAAAAGTTATTTCATTTTTTCTTCTTCAGAATTTAAGGAAAGAAACCCCATTTTCACAAACAATTTTAAAGGATAAGTGAAAATTCATTATTCGTAAGAATTGACCAGTGTGAATTCATTTAAATGTTATTTAGAACAGGATGATTTATGGAAGAGATATAATCGTTATGCAGCCCAATGTTTCAGGGAGACTGAAGTACATGTCCCAATCAGTGTATTTAGTTCTTCAGGACCTTTTTTCTTTCATGTAAATGTCTAATATATATAAGAGTTACAAATAAATGTATCAAATTTACAAACATTTAAGTATTTCTTTTGTGAATTTCCTGGTTTTTTTTGTTTTGTTTTTTTGCACAAACAAATATAATCTTATTATTTCCGATTTTTCAGGTGCATAGCAACCATCAATGAGAAACCAATTATTCTCATAACCAAAATTGTAAGATGCCAGGCCAAAATAGATAATAAATAATACAATAATATTCTCATAGCCTTTCCCCGCTCCTTTTGTACCCGAAAACCTTCATTTATTTGTATTTCAATATCATCTAAGAATTCTATTTTTAATTTTTAAATACAGTAAAACCCTGTTAGACCAAACCCCGTTATACCAAACCATGTTAGTCCAAACATGTCTTTTCAGAAAAAGGTTAAATAAATTCAGTCAAATGAAATATATTTTATGGGTTAGCAAAATCACAAGTTAAAAGAGAATTGTAAGAATGCTTAATATTTACATGTTGTAGTCAGCACAATGTGTAGTCATGTAACTAAAGATAATTACAGTATACATATTACGTGTTGCATATCAGTCGAATAAATGAAAATTTGACCAAACTCATTCAACAGTAATTAAAAATTCATGAAAATACTGTATACCTGTATTCTCCCGCTTAATCCTAATATTTGCTAATCTGAACCAGCTTCAGTCCTAATTAGTTTGAATTAATAAGGTTCTATTTTATATTGGGTTTTTTAAACTTATTTCTCAAGGTAGTTTATAAGACAAACAAATTCGCTAATGTAGCCAATAATATAACAAATGAAAACTATTATTGAAAATGCTTTGGCCCTTAATAGAAATTTAATGCTAGACAAAAAAAAAAGGGTGCACAGACACACAAATTGAACTAAGATATCAGAACACCATTTTTTTCTAATCTTCTAAATTTCCTTCTTGTAATCAACTTTTATGAGGTAAAAAAACTATGTCTAGAAATTATACGTGTGCACTTACCTAATTGAACAAGTAACTTATTGATCTCCTTCTCCAAGGCATTCAACTCAGCCAAACGTTTGTTTTTTTTGGAAAGATCATCGGTATAGCCTTGGATTACCTCCAAAATTGAAACCAATTGCTGTTCATTATCACGGAGTTTACTCTTCTTGGCATCAGCTTCATCTTTTAGAATCTTATAGCGTTTCACAGTTTCTCTTGACACTTTTAACTCTATGAAATTAAATTATTTAAATATAATATATATATGTATATATATAAATAGACAAAATTTGATAATGCACAACATAGTATTTGATCTAATACTATATAGTATATAAATTCAAAATTTCATTGGAACTCAAGCCTTTTAGAAAATACAACATTTTTCAGGCAAAATTGAGCATTTCACTATTTTAATCAGGGGTTCATTTTTCACTTTGAGTCAAGTTCGAGTAGAGTTTGAATGAAAATTAGTTTTTTCAAGTTTGAATAGTACAGACCAATAGTTGTACAAGAAATATTTTAGGTTGAATTTATGTAATAGCTCCATGCATAAACCATAAATATCAACGTTTTTTTTAGAATTACACTTTTTTTAAATTGAATAAAATTTATTTAATCATGGGCATATAGCACAAATGGGTAATACGAACTGGTGCCAAAAAAAAAAATTAAGAATTTTCAAGAAAAAGATTTACATTTTCGAATACCCCAATTTTTTGAGTTTTGTAAAAATCTTCGAGTAGAATTCAATCAGCTAATAAAACACAACTCAAACTTGAATCTTTGGGTACTCGCATGCCACTATTATTTTATTGGTATTATTTTACACGCATTGATAATACCTAACAAAAATGACTGCTGCAGATCACATACCATGACATATGAATATGTGAAAATATATCTCGTAGCTTTTCTAAGTGTCATAAAGTGCCCTTACTTTAAAAATTGGACTATAATTTCAGATTTTATTCATAGCAATACACCTTGATTGTATGATATCAACACCACACACATATATAAATGAATATTTAAAAAAAATAGTTACAACTAAGATAATTTTGATTATTTACTAAATGTGAAATAGCTTATATTTGATCAAAGAATATATTTTTTGGGTATGAATAATGTATTAATTATTTTTAAAAAATTAATTGAATTAGGGTTTACCAAAATTGTTTTAGTTTTTTAATATTTATACACCTTTAATTAAATGCTTTCAAGTGGCTTTATTTATTAGTGCTTAGGTGTTGCTTTTACTCATTGATAAATTTTACTAGATTGCATCAAAGTGTTAAACTTGAACTCCCACACAATATTTTGAAAAAGGTAAGCCTACTTGATATAGGTATCCTTCCCTATTCTTCAAACCTTTTTACCAACACACTCTTCTCTACAACTTACTTAAGCAGTTTGCACGGCTATTTTAATGGGATGGTTAGTGCTGTAACCATTAAACGGATAGAAAGAAGATAAATTGTATGAACAATCACAAAATGTGATTCAATTTATTTTTAAAACTAAAACAATATAAATAAATTAGAATCTAGGAAAAAATAAAAATAACCAACCATCTTGAGTCTTCTTGCTTAGCTTAAGTACACTCTCTATGCACTTGTTATACTTAGTGACATCGAATATGTCATCAAATTTCTCCTTAAGTTTCTTGCCTTCATCCAAAGGCCTATGAAAAATTAAAAAATAAATGTTAGAGAACTTCATGTTTTGTATAGTTATTTTAAGTACCACACTTGAACCGAGCGATTCCTAGATATCATGATTGGCATGCACTAAGATCCCATTCATAATCTGTTTTATATGGCTCCGTTTGGACTCTAAAAGAAGCCAACAAGGCAGGTCAGCCCCTCCATGCACGCAGGAGTTAGTGGCCTTATGAGATCCAAGGGCTTGATTATTTAAAAGCTATGTATACACACGAGAATTCGACAACTTAGCTCATTCGGTAGCGTGGCTGTGTACTGACCTAAGGGACCTGGGTTCAATTGCCGGCATGGCCCCAACATTTATTAATGCTGAAATGTGAGTCTACCCTTCCACGGTGATTAATTAACGACCGGGGACTGGATGTTGTGTCTGTCCTAGTCTTCTTAAGTTTGATTATATGGTATGGGAAACTATGACCAGCCTAGCAAGCCGGTAGTGGAAAATGGATGGATTGAATAAAACAGTGACCCAGGTCATAGAATAGAAACAGTAGGTAATGAATACAACAACAACAAAAATTATACATACAAGAGACAATTCCCCCTAGGAAAGATGATGACACTCCTATTCTTTCCACCCACATTGTTCTTTGAGTAGCTAATTCCCTGTCTTTGTCTCTTGAATATTAACGTGAAGGTCATAAAGTAGTGGTCTAATTTGAAGAACTATGTGTGTTCAAAATACACTTCATACACAAAACTAAAACCCTACACATTGTTATTTACCGATAGGAAGCGTGGTCTCTCACTCCGTAACAAGAGAATAAATTGAGAGTTTTTGATAACAATTATGTCAAACTCAATTTTCAGTGGATTGGTACCCTCGATTCTTATTGGTATCAAAAGAAATGATAATCAATCTTAATATTACGATTCTTGATACTTTCAATTTCTAGCTATTAATGAAAGTATCGACAACTAAGCAAAACAGAAAAAACCGGAATTAGTAGGAATTGATTAATTCTATGCTAATTTATTTGCGCTTAATTGTTCTATATTTTGGTTTAAATAATGACCCTATTGGGTGAAAAAACTTCTTTTTTTTTGCTATGCTATGAGGTTGATTAAATATGTTTATATATGAGGTTGGAAAAATAATGAAATAGGAAATGTTCTAGACTCAAAATCAAGAATCAAAAAATTGAGGTTAAACTTAAGAATCAGAATCAATAATCGGAATCGAGAAAAAGAGGTGAAATCTCTAACAACAATACATTGAGATATATGTTTGAGTTTAAGAGGGATGCACAAACATAAAAAAGAAGAAAATTACACAAGGAAGAACTTCCTAGTTTGTATGCATCTATGGTCATGCTAAGGAAAATCAAGGCACATATTCTGAGGTGAGGCGGTTATGTGGCAAGTATGGGTGATGACAGGTGTGTACACAAAATTTAAGTTGGGAAAACCTAAAGATAGAAAACCCCTTGTTAAGCAAAGATTACTATGGGAGGATAATGTCAAAATGTATGTGAAGGAGGATGGTTAGATGACAGGTTTGAGATAGGATGGATATGTCTCAGGATAGGGTTGAATTGCGAGCTCACGTACTGGCGGCCATGGACTATTGTGTTGTATAAGGCCAGAGAGTGAGAGAGAGTGTGCATGTGTGTGAAGGCAATTTATTTTGTTTTTAAAATAATCGACATTAGCACCAGAGGATATAAAAACATTTTAGGTGTCCTTTCACTTTAATTCTGTTCAGCTGATCGGAACATACCATGAGCGTTTAAAGATGTATTGTTACTGAGAAAGTAAGGATGCAAAACAGAAGAATTAATTTCTACTGTAGTAGTAAATGTGGATTTGATCAGTTAAAGGAGTGAGCTTTCTGCAAAAGTGTGCCCTACAATCGATAAAAAACTCTGCTTAGTCAGGGATTGAATCAAGCTGCTTAGCGGTTAACAGTACACACACACATCAGTTTTTTTTGTTGAGTTTCAGATTGTCCAACCTTTGAGTTGTCTTGAATCCATTAAATGAAAGAGTAAGGATGTTTTTGTAAGCACTCTAGACTGTCTATATTTTACAAGTAATTTTTATGGTTAACTCATTTCAACTCACCAGCATGCGTCTTCTTGATGGCAAAATATAACATTGTTTAGAATTGGTTTGGACACACCAAGTGCGGCACACAAAATATGATCAGCTTCAAGACACCTGTGTCGATAATCTTTTTTCTGCAAAATAATTATGGCCTATTGATATTAATAGCCAGGGTCATGCTTTTTATTCCCTAAAACTTATTTCTAAAAAACTACTTATAAAGCAAGTTAAGAATTCTAAAAAGATGACCTAAGGATTCTAAAATATGATTCCAAATTTTTCAAAAATGACCTAAAAATATTTTTAAAAAAACTTGAAATAAATGCACATGACTAGATCAAACATGTACTTTACAAATGCAAACTAAAAAATACATATGCAATGAAAATCCTTCAACTAAACCCTGGAATTCTGCTAAATATAAGATTGATTTAAAAATATCTGTTGAGAAATTTGAAAACGAGAAAAATGAAATGACTTCCGCCTTCCAATGCAACCCTCTCAAGCAAAGTTGTGGTGCCTCAATAGGAAATGTATTTTACAACCAGACAATACAAAGTTCATTGCATACATTATTTTTTTATTCTGACAAATGTGTGTTTAAAATTGAATGAATTTATAAAATATCAATATTTTTCAAAAACGCACTTATTTAACATGAATGCCTAATAAAATTGACTCAGAAATACCTAAAAAGACTCAAAAATTACAAAAACCAAGAAAATGTGACCTAGAGTTCCAAAATGATGAAAAATGGCCAATTAAATTTAAATTTCTACAACCAGGGGATCATTAACAGAATTTAAGTTAGTATGAACATTGTATGCGATAAAAAAAATGATGACATGTCATCAAGATCCAGGCTCTGTTAATAACAGAAGATTGAAGAAATTTTAAGCTAAAACATAAGAGATGTTTATTAAAAACTGTAAAGTTATAAATAGTCTATAAAATATTTTGTTATTCAAATAAAACAATTAGCAGCTCTAGGCCCCTACCAAATTACCTACATACAATGTGTTTAGTACATCTTACTTATAGCCCATTTAAGTTATAGGCTTTACATACAATGTTAGTTGCTAAAGTACAAAGCTGTGTCCGATTACTTACTTCACCGTTGCGATCTGTTCTGGTAATAGTTACATCCAGTGTCTTGAACTTGAGGTCATTTGCTTTCTGTACTCCCTCCATTATACGTTTCACAGTCCAACGCTCTTGGGTAGCATCGACAAAATTAAGCTTGATCAATGAATGAACCTTCAAGGGAAAGAATATATTTTTAGTTGTATGTTCAACTCGAGGGTTATTAGTGACTTCGTCTAAGGGTTAGTTCATGAGTGGGGTCAGAGTGGTGGTGGAACCTGGGAGGGGGGCATTACCACCCTCCTCCTCCTCCTAGATATATTTCAAATCCTTTGATATTACCAAATATGAATCTGAACTCCAAATAACCTCTTGATGTATTCCATTTTCAAAAATTTGCCTTAGAAGACCACTTTAAACAGCTTCTAGATGCCTCTAGCTGAAGAAAAAAATCAAGTGAAAGCTCTAAATAGCTTCTAAAGCAAGCCAGATTTCGAAAAATTCCAGGGGACCACTTCAAATAGTTTTTGAATTTTCAAACATTTGTTGGTGAAAGACCGCATCAAATATGTTTTAGAGGAGTTTAATTTTCAAAAAAATTCCAGGGAGCTTCTAAGAAGATTCAATTTACAAGAAAAATTCAAGGCAAGAAGCAATATAAATAATTTCTAGAATCATCCAAATTTCAAAAATTTCTCAAAGGAGTACTACTCCAAATAACTTCTCTAAGAGTATCGACATCTTATTCAAAAATTCAGAGGAAGGACTACTCCAAATTTTTTAAAAGAGTATAATTTTCTAAAATTGGGAGAGGACAACTCCAAATTGGCGACAACAAAACTGGAAAGTGGTGTTTAGGGTAAGGAGGTGATTTTCTCCTTCTGGAATAAATTAGCCCATTATAGATGTACTTCAACCCTTCTGATAGTCTTGAATATGAAGATGAAAGAATTGCATCAAACTGCAAATAAATTCTAAAGGCATCCATTTTAAAATTTTAGCACGAGAGGGTCCCTTGAAATGGATTCCAGATGCATATAATTTTCACAATGTCCAGGTGTGGATCATTCTAAATAGCATATAAAATCATACATTAAAAAAAATTGCTGGAGAAGACCACTTAAAATATCTTCAAGGGGCATTCAAATTTTTAAAAATTTCTAGGAGTGAATTACTTCAAATAGCTTCTAGAGGAATCTAATTTTTTTAATTTTTATTCAAGGAAAAAACTACTCAAAATAGCTTCTGAAAGTATCCCAATTTCAAAAACATCCTGGGAAAGAATACTCCAAATAGCTTTTAGGGACATCCATTTTTCAAAACATTTATTATTTAAATTTAAGGAGGCGGGGTTGGGGGTTGAGAAGGTAAGTCCCTAAATATTTTTTTTGTTTGCTCCCTGCACAAATAAGATTGCGCCACCACTTAGTGAGGAAGTTAATCGAGAGGAAGTTCACATACCACATTATTAGTGTGAAGAGGAGAGGGCTAAGCCATCCTCAATGCACCCTTCTGGGGTATGAACCGTTACCTCCTGCTTAACAGATGGCTATCTTGTGGCTACTGGTGGGCTCACCTTAATTAAACTCAAAGTTTATATTATTAGTGAAAAGCATTATCATTGTACAAATTTTTACTCTGTTCTCTGTATAAAGTATATCAAAAATATACTTCACGAAGTTTTGTAGATAAAAGCAAGAGTGAATGTTGGTGTGTGTTAGATATGATACGATACATTGCTCAATTAACCCTATGGATAAAATGTCAGTGTCATTGTATTCTACATACGAGGCATGTTTTTTAAGTAAGTACTGTTTTGAAATTCAGCTGCTGCAGCGCTGGGGTTGCCGTCCCGCGCATGCGCGTTGAATACCTTCATCTGTTGGCTAGCCACAGATGCTATTACAGAAGTATTCAACAGTGTTTATGTTTGTTTGTATTTAAAATGGCTCAGTCAATTAAAATCCTGCCGACTGTGAAATACACTTTGTTATTCGTTTTCTTCGTGCAAAAGATGTGAAAGTGGCTGAAATTCATCAGCAGATCAATGTTGAAGTGTATGGAGAAAACATGAGCCAAGGAATGGTAAGAAAATGGGTTAAAGCATTCAAAGATGGCTGCATGAATGTTCATGATAAGGGACGAAGTGGGTGACGTTCTGTCATTACTGAAGACTTGGTCCAGAAAGTTGATGAAAAAGTTCGAGAGCTGACGCATTAAGATTTAATCTTTATCTAATGAGTTTCCTCAAGATTAAAAAAATGTTCTTTATGGAATTGTGACAAAACACTTAAATTATCATAAGTTGTGCTCATGCTGGGTACCGAAAATGTTGACCAAGGCGCACAAACGTTTAGCCAGTGCGTTGACTTTCCTAGAGCAAAACAGTGCATTTGGTGATGATATTTAAAGCCAAATTGTCACAGGTTACGAAACATGGGTGGATAATGTTACGCCGGAATCGAAACAAAAATCCATGGAATGGCGGCATTCCACATCACCCAGGAAGTGAAGTTCAAGCAAACCATTTCAGTACGAAAAATCATGTGTACTGTGTTTTGGGACAGGAAGGGGGTGTTGCTTGTGGATTTTTTGCCTCATGGTGACAATAAATTCTGAGACCTATTGTGAAACTTTAACTAAACTGTGCCATGTAATCCAAAACAAAAGGCGTGGCATGCTGAGTAAGGGGATTGTTTTGCTTCATGACAATGCCCGTCCACATGTGGCTAATCTTACCCAAGATCTCATCGCATCATTTAGCTGGAAACAACTTGATCACCCTTCATACAGTCCCAATCTAGCGCCTAGTGACTACCACTTGTTCCTGCATTTAAAAAAGCATATTGGTGGTCAGCGCCATAATGATGATGATGACCTCAAAACGGCTGTGTTGCAGTGGTCATCAAATCAGGCGGCAGATTTCTATGAGGATGGAATTCAAAAGATGGTTGTACGATACAACAAGTACCCTAATATTGGTGAAAATTATGTTGAAAATCCGATTAAAGTACAGGCTTTCATGTAAAAAAATGTTAAAAAAAAATTACTCTTGTGTGTTTTAAATCTCAAAACAGTACTTACTTTTTTTTAAAAAAAACAGGCACATACATTCTTCATACATTTCTATAATTACTAGGCTTATATGTTTGTTTGGAGCCTAATTGGAATTCTTGATAAAGCTTATCAAGTCAATAAACAAAATATTTCTAAGGCCCCTATCCAAAAGTAAAAAAATTGTTTTTATTGTGATGAAAATTTGTAATTAGCCTAAGCTTATAAATGAAACTTACCTCTGACACTTTGGACAGCTTGGGGTCATGTACAAAAAACTTTCCTTTGTCACTTCCAGGTGGGGTTACACCAGTTGTTGCGTACTTTAATGCTTCAATTATGGTTGTTTTCCCACATCCATTTTGACCCATTATTAACGTGATGGGAGAAATAAATTTGACACTTTGGCCGTCATCGTCAAATGGGCCGTAGCTTCTTACTCCTTGCAAATATATTGAATCTAGTTTTGACATACTGAAACAAAAATTGAAAACATGTTAAGTCTTAAGTTGTATCTGAAATAGTTGGCACAAGGGCACTTAGAAGCTAAGTGGGGCCTATAGGTCTACATACCCCAATGAGGCTGGCAATCACAATCGCACACAATGAAACGATCAATTTGCAGCTGAGAGCCTACAAATACATTGTGATGTGACTATTTTATGAAGACCATGATTCAATGCATTCAGTTTTATTTTAGAACTGCGATATTTCCAAAGAAATGCAACACAATGTAATCCAACTAAACTAGAATTGGAAACCTTAAGTACTTTTGACAAGACTAATTAAAAAAGAAGAGCAGTAAGTCAGGTAATTTTCCATTTCTAGTATCTAAAGTTGGAAAAAGTGTGGTGGGCTTTGACAAATAGGAAGGCTAGTATCTTCATTCCTCTCTTACTTTTTCTTGACCCATCAGAGAAATAAGAATTCTGATTGTCAAAAAAATTAAAAGATTTTAATAAATGATAATGTTTCATGACCCCCTGATACAGAAAAATTGTTTTAGTGATGCTGACTGTCTGTATCTCAGTCTCAAGCCATTATACAGACTGGGCTAAAACCTTTTTTAAAAAGCAGCGCGACTTACTAACCATTCGGGTTATAATTTAATCAAGTTATTTTAAAGTATGGTTTGAACAATTCTATCAACTAAATATACAATTTGGGTAGAACGGAATGAGAGAGATTAAACGCCTTAGTGACAATTTTAACAGGATAACAATGAGCCATGTCTTTCACGATGCTGTTATCAAACATAGGTCTAGTTAATAAAAAAAACAGCTAATTGGCAAGGTATATTATGTATTAAAATATAATAGTAAACTATAAATCATACACCATTTGTGATTACAAACCTGAATTATTCTTTTCCAAAGATTTTAAACGATGTTAAGTCTCTTTCGTATATAATTTTTAAACGAGTAATAAATTGAGTTTTAATAACTATACAGAAGTAAGCTGACTACACTTGGCTGACTAATTTATTTTACTGCCAAAGACTGGCGCCATAAACACAGTGGTAGCCACTACATATACTTAAATTTATTTTTGAAAGAAAAATATTAGCTTTAAGTGTTGTATATATATGAAACTAGCGCTACAGCTCCATATAATTGCGTGCTAGTATCCAGGATCCGTCTATGGTAAAGAAAATATACATTACTACTAGATAACACAATAGATCCACAACAAACAGAACTATCAATTTATCATATGCTTTCCTCAAATTACTAGCCTTATTTTTAGAGCACACTAAAACAGAGGTGGGATATGACCGTTAGTATTAAAAAATGTATTTGGTGGAGCCTACCTTGGAGTGGGGTCTTTGGCTGAATATTCAGAAAAATATGAGTGCAATGGTCGTATCTCCGAGTATTATCTTCTTATTAATTAATTCGTGAGAGGAGCTCCCTTAAACAATCGCATTTTATGAGTACATATTAGATATAAAATATAACACACAGATTGAACATTATTAACATATTATATACAACATAGTCGCACACTAAGTCATTGACACAGAGGGTTTGATAAGCGATTCCTAGGAAGGAGAACGAGAGTGTATAACTGAGACGTGACTGAGAATTGTGTTCAACGCACCCACCCTGTTTGTAGAGTCCCACACAACATGTGTAACAGGGTGGACTTTTGGACGATGGAAGAGGGTAGGGGGTGGCAGATTCCAAGAAATGTGCAGGCACGCAGAGTAGAGAAAGGGGAAATAACCAGTAAATGGTATGTAAGTGACTGTCCAACTGCGCCATCTATCTAGACACAATAATACATGGACCGGGTATGTTTGTAGGCTGCCATCTGTTGGAA
>CABFVX010002813.1:74292-102995 GCA_902151425.1 Timema shepardi | reverse complement strand
ATCTCACAATCACCCTACCATTACACATTAGCGTAAGTGCGCATAACCCGAACGGGTAGTAAGACGCGGTGCTAATAATAATAACAACATATATATATATATATGAAAAATAAAGCATTGGGTCGTAAAGCATAGGCCTACATATTACACAAAAAAACAATGTTTCTCTATTGGCCAACTTCTCATATTAATTCATTTCCCCGTGTGAGAATGCATATTTAACATTATAATTTTTTTACTAAAATATGCTGTGTGCCCTGAGACCCTAGAACAGTGAATTCCTTCCTTTCCCCTTCGCTTACATCCTTCCGCTCTTTCCCATTATACCTTCAACCCCCACACTCAACGTTTTAACCCACCTCTACCCTCCCCCCAGTATAGCTAACACTTTAAAGGTGTATAGGTATCTCCATTCTTTCTTCAGGCGAATGCTGATGCACATATTATAATCCGATTACATCATCCACGCCAACACCTCTATCTTACACCCAACTACTTAAACCCACCCCCCTTTCACCTCTAGCCACTGACTCCATACCCTCATCTTCTAACCCTCACGGCAATTATTAGAGATGGTGGCATGGAATTAAAATATAATTAAAGTTATATTTAAACCTTGTAGAAGGATATGGAAAATTAAAATGGCTTCCTACACTTTTACACAGCTTATGCAGGTCCTGACATGCAACCTCAACCCCCGGCTCCTATAGTTCACAAGGCAAGGTCATAGGTACTAAAATATAGGGGNGGGAGATTATTTTGATGTGTATTTGATGGTCATGATGGGACCGAATATTTGTAATTAGATGGAAGTTATAATAGTTAGGTGAAATAAATGATAAGACTTAACGGCACAAGACCTAAAGCTTAGGAGCTATGACTTTAGGTCTTGTGAAATTAGGTCCAGTGCATGCCATCCGTCAAAATTCCACTGATGTGCTGAAGATTGAGTAGTTGCTTAACCCCCAGGTCAAACAGCGTCAACTTTGACGTCATTAGCGCCACCATTCGTTGTCAGCCAAACCTGTGCGGTTTTTATCACTGAGTCTTACTAGAAGTGGGAAACCATTTAAGAAAAACCACCCGGAGTCTAAATCCGAAATACTTATCACCGGCAAACCAGACTCGGGGAGCATGACATTTTAACAGCATACGTCTCGCCCCCCTCGTGCCAAGGGTGATTTCCTTAAAATGCAACTTCCTCATCGGGTTTCAATTATTTAATTTAGTTGTGTTGGCCCTTAAAGCTTAGTACAGCAACAAAATATTACATCAATATAGTAGTTAATGTTTGAAAATGAATTTTCCTTAATAATAATAAATAATAACAAATAGGAGTTAGGTGGGAATGTCAAAGACCAGAGAAAAGAACAGTTTTTTGTTGTTTTTTGCTGTTTGTAGAGCAGAGCTTTTTTTCATTTCTTTTTTTCAAAATAAATAAAGCCTTTCTCCAGTAGAAATAGAGTTTAATTTTCTTCACATGGTGACCTCAACAGTGGTTGAATATCCATCTGCCAAGAGTGTCGTGGAATTTAATGACTACTTTTTCTCTTCTTTTAAAAAGTTTGTCATCTAATGCCGCTATGGTCGTGAGAGATATTCAACAACTGTTGAGGTCACCATGTGAAGAAAATTAAACTCTGTTTCTACTGGAGCAACATTTGATTTATTTTAACAAAAAAAAAACCCTGCAAAAACACTAACCTTTTCTCGTGTTCCCTACACTCCCACCTTAAACAATAATAGTTAAAATAAAGCCCAAAATATATATTAGATCACGATGCTCAGTATTTGCGTGCCATCTGGAAACCTTAAACTGCAACTGTGTGTTAAATATACGCGAAACATCAACAGCGTTCAAAAGAAAGAGGGGAGGCCAAACAAGAGTAAACTATTCCAAAACCAAAACCCACTCTTATTTTCCAACTTTGCGAGGCGAAACAGAGCCAGAACCATCTATCGACAACGTTAGAAACTTTCAGACAAGTAGTTCGCAAGCGAATCTCTAGGTGGCGCGAAACAGCAAGCGGTGCGGACAGAGCTCTCTCTTGAGTAAAGCCTACACTGATATTGAATCGATAAAACATGGCTGTTTCCGGTTTGTTAAATAGATTAAATTTATTATTTTTTAAATAAAAATCATGGTTGATAAAAAGTTTAAATGTTATCTGGTAAAAATGCACATTGTTAAAGTCGGCTACAAGTTGTTCTTGGACTTTTATTTTCTTAACGTTTGGCTCTAATTCTAACCTTGTGTTAGCTAATTCCCATGTCCATTCGTAGAGTCCGTTCACCGCAGGAATTGTTTTCTGAAAGGCCCTTTTCCCACCAGAAATATATTATATAGTAGGATATCGGTAGGATAAAAGACCTTTCGGAGAGTTAATTCCTACCGTGAATGGAGTATAGGCTCATATATAATTATATTATAATTATAATTATATACTGCAAAATTTCATAGAACTAGTTTATCTTCATTGTCCAAAACAGTAAAATAATAAAAGTAATTATAAGGTGTCTGTACTATTTAAATATTTAAATGGTTAAAATCTTATCCGACTACCAGCACTAATTTTTTAAGTAAGTGACCCCAAAAATACTTTTAAAAAAAGTCCCTTTAGGGCCGGTGTAAGCAACTAGTTAATTGCAATCGATTGGTTGATCTCACAGCAATTTTCAGTCGACCACGTAAAAAAAACTACATCGTCATTAAAAGTCGATCTTGGGGATGGATATCTTTTAAGCTCGTAAATATATCAAGTACTTTCAAATAATATTTGAGTGTGACCAGAATAATCTTGATCGGTAATGTTATTAGAAAATTAAACAGTTTACTATACAAATTTACAGTTTATAAATTCTATTTGTTTTTGTTTTTTTATATAAAAAAAGTGAGACCGAAAGTATCTTATAAGTGATCACAGGATTTGAGTTTGCAATTAGATCAAGACTCAAAACATTGGCGACCCCTGATTTAGGGCATGAAATGTTCGAAAAATCTTTTAAAAAAATCATAAAAATATTTAACTATGTATTTCTTTGAGAAAGTTGAAAAAAAAATCGCCAAATTTGCCTACTCATTTTGGCAGTGTGAAACAAGTTTCAGAAAAAATTAGCTTTACATAGGAAAAAAGCAACACAAATATCTCTCCAAGACAGCAGTCACAAAGGGAATTTTATTTTTAAGTTGTAAGGGGTAGGGGGGTAAGAAGACACCAACCTATTAAGGCCGACACACACACAATGCTAACTAAGCTAAGTAACCTTTCAATCCCGAATTCAGTGTTGTTATTGTCTGGCTGTTCTAGTGAAGTTTAGTTATGATGGCGTTCTCCAAAATGTCTTGTTTGAGTTCAGATGATAGTACTGAGGAAGAGAAGCTGCTGTTTTAGCGGTTGTTTTGGAAGATGATGAAAATTTAGAAAGTGGAGGTTTGGTGAAAATAACCAAAGAAGTGTAAAAGTTTTGTTTTCGGTTGGTTTTACGTGTATTTAAGTAATGTTATATTTAGGTTTTATATTTGATATTTATTTTTATATTAGAGTGGAACCGTTAATTGAACAAGTTAAACCTCCACCTGCATTATATTCTGTCGAGTTAAGAGCATGCATCACATGCCAATCTACTCTGTGATACAGTCGGCTAGAAATAGTAAATTTACACCAATACTATTGCACATGGATCATTTCTGATTAAACATTAATGTAGAGAAAGAGTTAATAAAAGTTCCCAATACTGAACATTTTTGAAATATTAAATGATATTTGGATAAAAAAAAACTGCATGGAAAAGGCCGTTTTTGACCATTTTAAAATGACTTCACACACAAGCACTGTACACAAATGTTTATTCTGTCATAATAGACACATACTGTAGTTATTAACAAGAAACTTTGTCGCTTTGTCCTCCACCGCGGAAAATGTCGAGTAATCTTTCATATACGAATGCACTGCACACATTTCTGACATATCGCAGGTGTTTTCTTTTCCCTTTTACTCCCAGACCTCACGCAAGCCGGGAGCTGAGTTGGGCCTGCTATGATGAACGCTCTTAAAAACGAAGTGTGTGTGTGACGATTATTTGAGATTAAAGACCTGTAAGTATGCACCAACTCACCGAGGCTGGTGAGGTTTCGTAGCGCTCCGTAGAGACCACGTGCTCCCGGAGCCGCGGTCCGTTGAGGGAGCCGTACCCGGAGCCGGGTGACGTCAGCCCGGAACCAGGCGGTGAGATAGTGTTTTGCAAGTCCGCTAGTAGCGCGTCTGTAACAACAATAGCACGGTGTTATACAGGGCACAATAACATCGCAAAATACCAGGGGTAGAGGACGTGGAGGATACAACATGTATATCCAAGTAAAAACATGTTTAAAATATAGATCGCGGATGTATATCCTTTTTAAAACATGTTTAAAATACAGATTGTACATTTGTATTCTTCTAAGAACATTAAAAAAAATTTATCGCGAATGCATATCCTTCTAAAAATATGTCTGAAATATAAATCGCGCATGCGCATCATTCTAAAAGTTTGTTTTTATTAAAAATTGCCCAAGCGCAAATAATACCAATTTATAGAAGTGGACAAAGGTTTACTTTGTAATAAAGAAATAGTAAAAACTACGATATTTCTCAAACGTTTGTAAAAACTCAGGAGAACGTTTCAGAAAGACGCTACAAACTGGAACCGCACAACTATGATCTCCCGGCTTATGGTGGGGATTGTCCACGCCGCTGTATACGACGACCATGATCACGTCCTGTCGCCAATTTAAGAGCGTTAATCGAGAAACATTTCAACAGGAAGCGACAGAGATAACAAAAACAGCATAAGCAACAACCGGAAGATCACTTGTGTTGTATTAACATAATAAATGTAGCAGTTGTGAGCGCTTTGTAAAAATAAAGTCAGTTGGGTCGTTCTATATACAATAACGTTGCTGAAAGAACTACAGAACTTAATGAAGAAAAGCTTTATCTTCGCTCTGTTCCAGTTAATTGTTGCAAAATCTCCTCGCTCTCGGTTACGCCTGAAGGTGGTGTGCTGGGGTAATAAGGTGCTACTGGCAACCTCGACTAACCAGGGTTGCCAAACTTGTCTTATATTTGAGGGGAGATTTGACTACACGAGAACAAGAGAATGACACCACTGTTAATAAAAATGCAGTTAACTCAGCGATGATATTCAGATTAGTTCAGTGGCAAGATTAGGTACCTGTTTACTGTCCCTCGACCTCTCGGAGAGTATTGTGATCGTAAAGAAAACGCGATTAAAATCGTTTCATGACACCCTGAGCCCGAAAAAGTTGTTTGCGCGATACCGTCTGTATTTAGGATTAAGGCTGAAACCATTTTACTGATCGGGCTAAAACCTGAGGTTTTCATAAGGTTCCCCAAAAAAGCTTTTGGAATTAGATATCCGACCCTATGCTAAGCGTAGTTTACTGAAGGGAAAAAAGAAAAAAAAATGATTTTCGCAAAATCGGCTTTAACGATTTTAATTAAATTTTGTATATATATACTGTTTACCATTAAAAACAAAATAGCAACTCTCATTTTCCCTTGAAACTTTCTTTAAGGGTACTTTAAATAAGCAGAAATTTCTAATTTTGATCATATCTCCGCAATTTTTTCAGATAAGAAAAATAAAGAGAATTTATTTAATTTTTTTTTATAAAACCAATAATTTCTGGGCTATAACCAAATATTTTTTTTTTATTGGGCTCTTCAAAATTTAAATTGATTGTTATGATATTTGGTGGAGAGAGATGCTCCTCGTTTCTCAATGTTTCTGTAACATTGTATAATATTTAATATAT
Organism: Timema shepardi; assembly: GCA_902151425.1. NCBI lineage: Eukaryota > Metazoa > Arthropoda > Insecta > Phasmatodea > Timematidae > Timema > Timema shepardi. The sequence goes on along the minus strand of CABFVX010002813.1, from coordinate 97,177 downwards.
TTTTGGTGGATTGTTACATATTTAGTTTTAACAAATCTTAACGAGTTTTTAGTAAATATCTCTATTTTAAGATATAAGAGAGGGGGAAAGTCTGTGCTGCACCGTGTCATTTAGCTGTAGTTTTTTTTTAAATATGGCTTCAGTAGATACACCCGGATGATATATGTTTATAGCCCCACGTACGGGTAAGGGATGAGGAAGGTTGACATTTAAAAAAGTGTATCCACATATGCGGGGATAGTGTGGGAAATCGTTTTGTAAAAACCACCCTCAGTACACCAGACCAAGATTCGAACCTCGATCTTCCCGCCATCAGTAAGAGAGTGACGCCTTAGACCATGCAGCCACCATAGCGGGTGTCTCGTGATTGTATAATAGATGGCAGTACTACCTCAATCTGAGTTAAAATTTGACTTTCCTCCTTTTCCCCCTGTACACTCAATATAGAACCCGCTTAGGTAGTATAATGGTTTAAGATGCCAACTTTCACAATCCATAGGACTGCAGATGACGGGGAAATCTAGGTTCGAATTCTAGTCTCAATAATGAAGGGGATTTTTTCTAAATGGTTTTCCACTATACCTCCACGAAAATGCGGGTACACTTCCTCAAAATACAACCTTCCTCAACCCTAACACATTCGTGGTTTTATTTTTGTAGACCTACATAAGCGTATAGCGTGAAGAGGCAGTAAGAGATGGTGCTAAATAAAAACAACTAATCTAAGAACCCAGGATGAGGGAAAGTCTCGTGACAAGAATGAAGCTCTCCCTCTAAACGAGTATGACGTAATCTAAAGACGCGCGTCGGATGGTTGAGTGGTGGGTGAGTACGTTCAGAGCACGTAATGGAGCGTACCAGGGGGAGATAGTACCGGGGCTATCATCCACCCACAAGCAGAACCCTTTTATCACAATACAGGGTGGAACAAACTAAACTACACGATATTTGTTCTTTCTTGTATTCATTAAATCTTCTCAAACTGTTATAAAGTTCCTCGACTTTACCAAGTTTTACAGACAACATTGAAAGATAAAATTCTAGACCTAACCTTTTAACAATCGTTCTCGGTAGATGGGAATATTTTCGTTTATTATATTGATCACATATTCTCTAAAAATCCTAAGCTACCAAAAATTAACATCCTTATGAGTTTTTCTTTTGTATATAATTATTTATTATTTATGTCCTTGTGCGAATGTGTTATAAAGCAACCCCTGTGAAACTATTTCAAGTTAAGACTGACATATCGACGTGATGCACTTAGTTAACATCAAGAAATATCTCACTATTGTTTAAATGTTTAGGCGCAGATTAGTAGTTAAATATTTAAATTCCCTGATTTTTTTTATTTTAAACTAACTTAAGTACCCGGTGTAGCCACGCAATATATTACGTGGTTACTCCGGGCAACGCTTTTATTTGATTTAAACAGAGAAAAATATATATATTCGTTTTAATTCTTCCTACCCAGTTTTAATAATTTAAAAAAAAGGTAATCAAAAAATTTTAATTCCAGCTTATAGATAAACACGTTCGTGCAGAGTGGCTACACCCTGATTTTGGTTGGAAGAACAGTAGAGAAAATTCAAGCATATGTATTTTCAGTCAACATTAATTACATTTTACTATGTTACTATTGTTATTTTATAGATATTGATAGTATCTATAAAAAGAAACAACTGCAGATAACATCAATTGATGTATGAATATATTAAAATGGTTTTTGTAAAATTAGTAACTAACTTTTACGGTTCTTCCTAGCAAAATCATACTATACTGATTTTACACGCCAAACCTCCGCGTGTGATAGTTATCGCGCAAAGCTCATGACAGACAAACTATGCATTATATTAATAAAGATTAGATTCCCTGACATCAGAGTTCCATGACTTTTCCAGGTTTTTCCTGCTGTAGCCGCCATTCGTAGTATTTAAGCTGTTTCTACCACCAAAAAAACGCACTTAAATATAGTAAGATTTTCGTAGGAAGGCACTTTTAAAGATTGTTAACATTGATAATTTACAGGTATTGATAATATCTATCAAAAGTGACAGCTGACATCGCCTTGGCGTTTGGATACGTGAAAGTCGATTTAGTCAACTTTATTTTTTTCAACATCTGACTTTAGGTAAATATTGTGAACGCGGTAAAGAGACTTATTATTTTGTGTAGTCGTGTACCCGGGACGTGACAGTTGGTAATGTCACACACAGTGACGTCAGTGAGTGACACACACCAGATGAGTTGAGGGACGGGGTGGGTGGGTTGGGGATAGGATAAGGGAATATAACACACCCAACTATTATAAAGAAATGCCAGAGGGTTGTGTCTTAATGGGGATGCATAGGCATTTGAGATTTTACCAATCAGAGGTCGCACTTAGGTTAGATATTGACAAAACCTTAAATAGTACACGAGTTTGTTGTATACTGGAATGAACAAAAAAAAACTATTTTCTATGACCCTATACATATAAATATCTGTAAAAATAGTTTAAAAGTTGACATTTTCCCTCTCAAAAGTACAAAAATCCCCATATTTCTGTTGATCGTTGAGAGCTAAATGCCCAGGAAACAAAATGTAACTGGCGTAGGGGCGTAGAATGGATCTTGGTGAATAGTCATTTAATAGGATGGTCACAACACATTGTATTGTCATTTGTATTTTCCTCCTCCCCTGTTTGTTCTCCTAATGACGGACAGCTCTACCCAAGAACGTTATAAGCCCAGTTGGTTTCTGGAGCTTTGGATTTTTTGCTAGACTATTACAGCACCTAAAGTTCCAGTCTCAACTTCATTTCCATGTGTCATGGAACAGCCGAGCTCAACACCCAAGACAGGTAATCAGAATTACAGCATTAGTCTAGCCTTGAATGAGAACGTAGCTTACAAATTTATTTGAATGTCCCACACGTTTTAAACTGGAGTTAGCTAAAGTAATTTAACTTTTTGTTGTTGTCGTATGAACTTTTATTTTGACTACAAATCTAGCATTTGAATCCTACAGTTGCCTAAGCGTGTTAACTTTCTAAAATCGATATTAGTTTTCTTTCAATTTTTATTTCCTTCAAATATGAATCCCACAACGGTTACCCTCAGTGGTGGAGCTCGAATGTCTGCATGGTGGATGGAGTAGTGGTACATCACACTGTTACGTAGCAAAGGTCTAATGTAGAAAAAATTATATTACTGCTCATGTTTTCACCGTTAATCAGACCTATAGACAACTTCTGATTGTCAGTAGTTTTAAATCGAAGTCCTCTTTTAGTGTCATAGAATCTTCCCTCTAAAATAGCGATGTGAAACGTTACCTAACAAAGCTTGGGAGGGGTCAGGCTAAATCAATAGTAATTGGTGTTATGATAGGGAAGGGAGGTCATATAAAAGGTAAGAAAAAAGCGTTGCGTGGTTTATGTATGACCCCCTTAGCAATAATGCCTTATATCCCACCTCCCTTTCCTTAAATGAGCTTCCCCGGGTCCGCCCCTGATTTAAAGTAAACACCAAGTGTCAAGGATGACTTGCAGATCCTGACGAAATGCTCGCAACACAGGAAGGAACCAGCCGCGAGTCCTCAGAAACAGTTGGTCGAAGCCAGGCCGGGCTCGGAGGTCTTGAGCTGGTGCTATGAAAATAAATCAGGAGAGAAAGAGGAAGGAAGAGAGAGATAGAGAGAAGCTACTTCCCAGAACATAGGAATGTGACGCAAGAAACAAACACTTCCGTCCAGTTAGCCTCAACTTGGTGCAAACAGAAGAATTGCGAGAAATATTGGGTCTGATGATTTGTCAAGGGGAAACACATCTTCTGTTGTCTCACAACCCTTGTTAAAAGGTAATACAGGATGTCTAGCCAAACTATATTTTAAAATTCCCTGTCTTTACCGGGTTTTCCAGAGTCAATCTCCAACTTTTCCAGACACTTATAAATTACAAATATTAGTTTATTAAGATTAACGTAATATTTTTAGACCCATACACATTCTGAGATTTGTGTCACTCTATGACGCGGTTAAGGCAATAAATGGGATATTGGTTAGTGAATTCCTAGATTTCAGAGAGATCATTTTGAAACATTAAAAGATCGCACTAAACCAGTAGTTTAAAATTATTGAGAGACTAATTCTTTCTTTAGTTTATTTGTCTTATGACATGATCGAATTCTCGCACATGCGTATAATCCAGAATCAACTTTGGCTGAAAACGCGCGGTAACGGGTGGAAAGCTAACAGGAAAATCACATGTTGACCTTGAGAATTGAGATTAGTATGTAAAATAAACTGGGATAACTTTGTTTTAAAAAAAAGATGAATAGTGAGTATTAATTGTAAGAAAAATATTAATGACTAATGTAAACTAAAATTCAATAAATCTGATCAAATTCCTTGAATTGTCCCTGTTTTCCAAGTCGCTGAACATCCTTTAATAAGACATGTTTGAATCAGCGTGCTTAATTCTTTAGTTCACTTTTTCGTCCATTCTATAACCCACTGTTTTAAGCCTCCAGTTATATGTTCCTAAGTTAACACATATTCCAGTATTTTTACTATATTTTGCAAACTTTCCTGTGTTTTATCGAGGGTTTTCCAGACACAAAAGAGACTTGTGTTTTCCCGGTGCGTGACAACCCTGTATAATTCATCTATGAAAGAAATATTGGATATTTTGCCCAAAATAGTTTATTTTGATTTTTTTAAATGCAAAAATACGAGATTACACTCGGGTTTACTTGGATCTTATCTTGAACAGGTTTCATCTTTCTACCTTGAGATGAGAATTCTCCGCAGTGGCGGTTTGCGGCCCACTAAAGGATAGGGTGGCGGCAACACTTAGACTCTCTTACATATATGTAAACATAAATACATCAAATAGTATGTTGGGGGATGAGTGTGGACTAGAGGTTGGAGGAGCCAAGAGTTGTTAGCAAATGAAGAGTACACAGGAAAAGGGGGAAGGGGAAGTCACATTACTGACTACAAACTTTTTCCTGGACAACTTTTATATCTCAAACTCCATTATAACGCGACAAATTTTTTTTAAATTATTGTCCAACAAATGGTAGCACTAACCCCCTTACCCCCTGTATCCTTCAAATATTAAATCCAAGCAAATAATGGCAATCAAAGATGATGATTTTTCGGTTAAGTTTCCAGATCGTTTAATCCCAAAAAAAGAGGATGTCTGTGTAAATACTTAGATAGTAATAATATAAGTATAAACATAACATGGTCTAAAGAACTCTTCGTTAGCAACACATTCAACCACCAAGCACTGTAGTCGATAGGTGTGAGAAGAGAACTGGAATATATTTTGTTGCTTTTGTTGTAACGCATTTAATCATGTTTCTGATGTTATTATTATTATTATTATTATTATTATTATTAGCACCACGTCTTACTACCCGTTCGGGTTATACGCACTTACGCTAATGTGTAATGGTAGGGTGATTGTGAGATGAAATGGAGGACCTACAGTTTAACGTGGAATCCGAACCACGGTGGAGGCCTGGCATTCCCCACATTCACAAGATGTCTTGTCAGAGGTGAAGGAAGGGTTTGGTAATCAGATAAATCTTTGCCGAGACCGAGGATTGAACCCCGGCCGCCAGCACAGAAGTCTGACACCTTACCCCTGGACCGCCAGGTCACCGGTTTCTGATGTTAACGTCCTTGGAAGATCTTGAATGCATTCGTTCTATTTAAATTTTAAATATATAAAATGTTCTCCGTAAAAAAAAGGAAAATGTCTCATTTCCCATATAATATATTTTGTGTATATATATATTAACTCTTCACGCTTATTTAAAAGAGTTGTATGAATACACACGCGGAAGTCTTTAAAACACATTTGAATAAACATATTGAAGATGTATACTTTTAAAACAAAAAGCCTGCCTCGGTGGCCGCGTGATCCCAAGGCAGCGGTCAGCAACCTACGGCTGGCTCACCGACTGATTTTATCTGGACCGTAAAGGATTTTGTAAACAAACAATATTGTGTTCATAAAAAGAGACTAGAAACTAATTACTGAGATAAAGATTTTTTTAAATCAGTCCAAAAAGCCCACGATATCAAAAATATTGCCACACGCAGATCTAAGGTGTGACTTTCGAAATAGACTGAGCCACCTAAGATGGGAGAAATTGGGGTTCGAATCCCGGTCGGGTTAATTTGTTTTTCCAACATTGTTTTCGACTCTCCCTCCACGCAAATACGAGTACACTTCCTCTAAATTCAATCGCTTCATCCTTAGCACAGCGTAAATAGTATACCCTAATTTTGGTTGGAAAAATAATTTAGAAAATTCAAACTTATTTATTTGCGATAGCTTGATGTACGCATATATTAAAGTCATTTTAGTAACTTTAGTAGCAGATACTATTCTCTCTCTCTTAGCCCGTCTTACTACTCGTTCAGGTTATACACTTTTTTAATAACTACGCTAATAGTTTTACGAATTGGAAATATATTTAGAGGAAGTGTACCCTCAATCACACTCGACTAAGATACGAATCTCTATCTCCTCGTCATTGGCAGTCTAGTCTGCCTGCGGCTACCGAAGCGGGTGACAGATACTTTTCTTCCTACCAAAAGCATGCTAGACATAACATGTACCCCTATCAGCCACCGAGGGGGGTCAACTCACCCAAACTGAGCAGGTTATCGACGGACACAAGATACTCGGAGTCGAAAGAGTCGAACCTCTCTCCTGGTCCGGGGTCCGAACGACCGTCCTCCATTTCAACACCGGGCCACTTTACTCTCCCGAGTCCACACAATCCGTGGTCGCGACTGACGAGAAGCGTCTTCCACACACTCACACACTGCCCAACCCTGAGACAGTGACTCTGCCTCTGACTCACGCAGGGTTGCCAATCACCACACGATAAAGTATCACATTTCAATGTTTATTAAATCAACATTCTCAAAAGGCAAATAAAAGGTTCCCACTTTTGTACACAATTCGAAAGTAAACAGTTCAATTTTCAAAGAAAGAGCTTTTACTTACAGAAGAATTACAAGCTATACTTTCACATATTCATACAAGTCATGTAATCTGCAGCTGCCATTTTTAATAAATATAATAAGAACCTAATAACTATAATAATATCAATGTTATCAATGTTTATCGAAAAAAAAAATTTTTTTTATGAAAGTAAGTGGAACCAAGTATTTCTCAAAATCAAATTCAAGATTTTGCTACGATGATGACGGTGATCGAGGTTCGAATCTCGGTCGGGTGTACTGAAGGTGGTTTATCAAAATTATTTTTCACTCTCCCTCCACGCAAATGAGTATACATTTCCTATAAATATAGCCTTCCTCATTCCTAAAAGCGTGTGATTAGTACATAAGCGTTTAACCCGAACAAGTAGTAGGACGTGGTGCTAAAAAAGTTTATTTTCCAAAGAGTTTCAAAATATTTTTAAATCAAATAAAAACCTATGAAATACAACTAAATTCAAAACTATAGCCCCCATCGATGGTCACGTGGTCTGTGTCGAGAACATTTGAGGTGGTTCCCATTTTATTTCCATTGATAAAATGGATCTATGGGGGCAAATAGTAAAGTTGGCAACGCTGAGACGGCAGAGGAAACTGGGACCACCACTGTGTTTTTTATCAGCCGCACACCGCAAGAGAAGATAAGGAGGATTGGTCACGGGGTAGAGACACTCCTGAAGGTTGACTCAACAGAGAGGATGTCTCGTGCGTAACCTGCAACTGTCATTTGTTCGGATGGTCACAAGGGAGGGGGAAGAGGGGGGAATGGTGAGGTGGAGAGCAAGTTCAGATCACAATTTACGGGGCTTAATATTATTCTAAGGCGAAAGGTTCATTGTCTTGTCCAAATTTGAGTCTTCCGGTATGTCCCATCTTGTGTCCTTGTTTGAGGTGCTCCATCAGTTACATTCGTGTTCTTCCTGGTCCCCTTCTCCATTACCTTCTATGACGTCACTCAAACTATTTTTTCTCATAATGTAACCCACCCATTTAACCTTTGTTCCTGAGATCACCTTCAGAATTGCTTCATTTTCATTTACTCTTCCTAGAACTTTTCATTTGGTCCCCAAGTCTGTCCAATTTATCCTCTCTACTCCATGCTTCAGTGGTCGAATTGCCTAAGGCGACACTCTCGCAATAGACTAGACTTCCAATGACGAGGACACCAGTGTTCAATCCCGGTCAGGTTTACCAAGGGTGTTTTTTCTTAATTGTTTTTAACTCTCCCTCTACAGTCACAAATACGGATACATTACCTCTGAATGCAACCGTCCTCATCCCTAACACACCGTAATAAAGGCGTATAACCCGAACGGGTATTAAGACGCGGCGCTAAAAATATAAATCATATAGGCCTCCTTTATTCTCCTTCAGCACGCTTACATGAGAGAGAGAAAAGCTTATGAATGATATTTCCTCGTGGCCTCAGTCTCTATACGTTGGTGTAAGCGACAAATATTTGTGCGGTGATTATTCCTAGGTATGTGGAGGAAATACTCTGTATGAGCGCAGGACTCTTAACCACACACACTTCAGCATGTTCAGCAAGTCTTGTAGCACACCACACTATCTTTGTTGGGCTATTTCTCATACGCAGCGAAATAAAAAAGAATAAAGCAACATTCCTAAAGTATTATTAATATGTTTCAAACAGATAGCTACACTCAGATTTAAATATAAAATAACATTTTTTTTAAACATTTATAAAAACTACTCTAACGATTTCCATAGTTTATATAAATAGCTACGAAAAAAGTTAATAATAATTAGGGGAATAAAAAACTTCGAACTGACGAATTCAAAGGTCATAAATCCTTCGCTTGAACTTCAACACCCGTAACAATCTTCGTATTTTCCAAACATTTCGAAGGAAGAATACTTTGAGATATATCGCTGAATATGACATATTTCCACATATCAATATTTTTTAGAATAGTTTCTATACACTATTTTAACAATGACTAGTGATTAAACGGCATCTATACGTAAGCATAGATTAATTCAGATGTATTCTTCATAAAAAAAATATAGTGAGCTTAGATTTTACTCCAAACCTTTATCTTTAACTAGAGTGGATAATTATTTTAAAAACAAAACTAAAATTAATATTATGTGACAGTTATAAACTTCAACTCAACTCTCAATTCAACTCTCCACTGAGAAGATTCATTGAATCCCAACCAGACGTAAAATGCAACGTTTTTTTAATGCAATCGGTGAAATTGAAGATTCATTCCGAATGTCATGGGTCTTTCCTTGCACTCCTCTCGTTTAGTTCTCTTTACCCACTCCTAGAACAACTTATTTGCTTCAAAACCATTCTGCATCCCTTCTCTTTCTTTAAATCTCCTTTGCTCTTTACTCTCCTTTACTACAATCTTTGCATTCATCCTTCTCTCTTTGTACATGTCCCACAGCCTCTTCCGTTCTGTTTCACTCTTCATAGTAATCATTCGTTTGTATGCTTCTTTCTTTTCTCTCACAGCTTCTTTCACCTGTTCATTCCATTTAATTAAAATAATTATTTTATTAAAACCACAATTTTTTTTTGTTGGAATCCACCCTTGTACCTTTGAGCCCTAGATGATCGCCTTGCTAAGAAATAAATTAGACTCCTCTTAGGCGTGCGCGCATCAGACGACCCGCGTGGCACGCCTGTACGATAGGTTGCATCAACGACCATCTCACGGCGTTTTGCCAACGTTTAGTCGCGCAGTATCATGGCCTCTATTCTAGAGGTAGACGAGCTTGGTAACTAGGGTAGGCGCCCGTCACGTGGTTCCCAGACTTTATGAATGGTGTGCCACTTCAACAACTTTCGTAATTTGGAGTACCACCAAGATAGTGCCCAATATTTACTCCTCCAGCACTTTTTTTAAATGGACGTCAGGTATATATAATATAACACTAGTTTTATTTTAGTCAGGGAAATTAGACAATAAATTTCCATATCAACGGAAAAATTCATAAAGTTTTGAAACTTGGCAGTAACTTTGTTGACGGCCTTATAAATTAAATAAAAGAAAGTTATCTCATCTACCTAGGTAGTTTCTTCCCTTAAAATTGAAAAAACTTCTCCCAAACACGATTAAGCTCATTTACCTGCTGAGCCGTCCAATTTTAGGCAAATATGATGGTATAAAAAAGTTTGAAATAAAATTTACAACAAGAAATGTTCTATTCATGTTTTGCGTGAAATGAGTATTACTCGTGAAAATGTGGCTCTAAGACAGGGGCAAGTCGGAGCGCACTGCTAAATACGTTCCTATCGCGGTTTTTACGTATGACTTACTCGGAAAATACTCATTTTACGCGAAATATTATTACTTAAATCGTTGAACGGTAAATTCTTCATCGAATACGCTCTTTTATGTTTATTTTTAAAAATGTTTCGCTATTCAAATTGTGGTCAACAATATACGCCTCAGCTTCAGTGTCCCTTGTGCTTGCTGGTCTTGGGTACGCCATAGCAATTCGAGCACATTCCTTGACGTACAATGCTTTATCTAAAATAATTCTCAAATAAATAGATATGGAAGATGCTAACAAAGAACACATACAGCAATATGATCACCGATTTTAAAAGCATTTTAACTTAGTTTGACGATGTACAAAGTGATCTTGCTGTTGAAAACCAAAATTGAAGTTTTCTGAACACGTTGCTAGGAGATCTGAGGAAAACAGCACAATTATGGCTACAGTATTTTGAGCTTGTTAATATCGCGATGCTGCATTTTATTGAAACGGAGCGAATGTGCAATTGAAAGTTGCATCTTGATTGTGCTTCCAATTTTTCATGCCAGTGGGCATTTTCTATACGTAAAGTCTTGTCAATTCTACCTTCAAGATATGAATTCCTTGCAACAACAAATGCCGGACTGAGAGTTCCAAAAATTCGCAAAAGAAGGCTTCTTCACCATTCGTCCCTCTGAGAAGCACTGGCGTGATGTACGATCAAATATGACCATAGAACAGACTAATGGAAAACATGAAGTGTTGGGAGAGGCTTCACTGACAGTGTTCTAAACAAATGTTTCTTAGGATTTCCGGTAGCGTATTATGTGTGTGCCACTATTGAGGAATTGTGTACATTAAATACTGAGAGCAGCCATCAGCACGTCGGGTTGCCAGATATAAGAATGGGTAAAGACAAAGATGACCATGAAAAGCTTATGCAATGACTACAACGACATTTGCTATTAATTAATAACCCCGACCTGGTTGGTGTCACTATCTAGCGGTGTTGTCGCTACAGAATACATTAGAAAGCCTGTTTAAGACTTTTAAGATGAGTCATTCAAATTGGGCAAATCCAATTTCCTTAATGAACAAGACAGTTAAAATCAAAGACTACGACTTTCAGATTGATTCAACCCAACTACTTCAACGAATTATCTGCATTGTTCATTCAACCCAGGATTTGAAAACCTACTTTACTTATGATCTCGCTTCAATGCCTCTTTACAAGGTCGACGAAAAAGGTTTGATAAGAAAAAGAAAAAAATCATCTTTGTATCAAATTCTTAATACCATTTAAGAACGGCCTGTTGACTTCACTGACAGCGAATTTGTGATTGACGGATGTTAATTGGTTCACCGCTTAGTATGGCCAAAGCGAGGGGCATTTGCGAACATTTATACCGCTTACGTCAATTAAGTTAGAAATGGTCAAAGAGAAACCGTTGTATTTGATGGTTACTCATATAATGCTAATAGCACAAAGAGTATGTATCATCAACGGCGGCAAATGTAAAGCATATCAAATGAAATTATTTTCGATGAAAACACGGCTGTCGTCGAAACACAACAGAAGTTCCCGAACAATCTCGCTAGCAAGGAGCGTTTGATTTCACAACTCATTGAAATATTTGAGAGTAAAGGAATTAGTTATTGTTGCCGGGGATGATAATGACTTGTTAATTGTACAAACTGCTGTCGAAAATGTTTATCAATGTGAAACAGCTGTCATCGTAGGACAAGATATCGACCTATTAATTCTTGACATTGCTCTTTCTCCTTCCAATAAAAATATTAAATGTCTGAAACAAGAACAGGGGTACAATAACAAAAGAATTTACAGTTCTCACAATATGCAATCACCGAAACTTTTGAAGAAATTTTGAAGAAAAAATGCCCACACTTTTAGCAGATGCGATATAACGTCGGCATTTTTTTATTTTATTTTTACAGACGAAAGGCACAGACAATCAATTTATTCACCAGCAGACATGATTTGAAAGACATCGTGCCAATATTTTAATAGTCGAGAAGCAAGCTAAGAGTAAATCGCAAGAGCGATTTATTATCGCTTTATACGAAGCTCCTCTTGCAGAACTAAGTTTCAATCACTACATATTTTTAGCCTTCTACAAACTTGTTGGTGAAGCAGTGTAAAATGGTCAGGGTTTTAGGCCCTTAGCTCTCAACCATTTCATTTATAAAATTACATTAGTTTTTACTTTAGTCTACATATTAATACACTCAAGATACTGAAAGTACTAAGCTGATAAATACATTGTTCTTTTCCATTCACCTAGCCCTAATTTAATTCTCTTTATTACTATCAAATGGTTAAATATAAGAAAGTGTGGGGTTTTATGGTAATTATAAGTTATGTAAATCATAACCAAAGTTGTAAGCAATATATGTTTTAAATTTCAATTCATTAACTTCATTTTCAGGCCTTTAAACTTTTAATCTAATGGTTTTTCATTATTTAAAGTCTTTGTTGGAATATTAGAGTCATCCAAATTTATTACTTTCACTTTTCATTTTAAGCATCGTACAATGTATTAATAGCTGAGCCCGGAAGCTGGGAGATGCATCTGTTGCTTGCACGTGTGGTCTTTCAGGGGAGGGGGAGGTTTTGGCGCGGACTCCTGGCCAATTAGTGCCTCTGGTTTAGCGTCTGTTTTTGACCTTATGTGGAAGGAAAGCGTTAGACGCGGCACTGGCCGGTTAGCACGCAAAGAGTAAAGACCCGTACTCACTGTTAACTCATCGTAACGTGTAGAGAGTCTCGAGATGGATGAAAGTAGAGGTAGACCAGGTGGCTAAATAATTATCCTTATCAATGCTGTAACTAATTCGGTTTTCTAAATTAAGCATCAGTGGTGACAAAATGTGAATTAATTGTTAAAATAAAACTTCAAATGCTACGCTAAACAATATCTCTTTGACCGACTGTGTCCCTCTACCCCCACAATTATCTATACAACCCCGAGATGCTCTACCGAAACAACTGACTGCCGTGGACGACACCGTAAGAAGAAGATGAGAAGGTGAGGCTGGTGATCAAATCAGCTGTATAGCGGCCGACTGGTTACAGTAGACAATACTGCGGTTGTCTAAACTACCTCCGACTTCCACTGCTGCACGTCAGCACGTGTTCTACAAAATTCAGACATGGCAAGTCAATTAATTAAATCCTGCACAGTGGGGATAGAAAAATGCCGGTAACATCTTATCTATCATCCATTCCTACAACTGGAGCACCAGCCCTAGAGTCAATTCTAGCTCAGATTCCATTCAGCTGCAAATTAGGATGTAGATTAAGATGTGGATGTGCAAAAGCTGACCTATGCTGTTCAAAAATGTGATCCCACTGCCATGGTCAGGCCTGACTAAATTCTGAAAGTGCAGACACTATCGATGATGATGCTGACGTTGACATACCGTAAGTTGCTTGATTTTGAATACAATGAACTGGACTACAGTAGATTAGGCCCATAGGGGAAACCACTTTTAAAAAAACACGCCGAGAGCTCTACCTTGAGAGTGGTGTGGAAATGAGCTTGAAAGACGAAATACACAGTAATTCTAGTAGATTTTTAAAAATTTAGCAATAAATTTAAAACAAACTTAAAAGGGCGTATTCAATGGAAAATTTACCCCTCAACAATTTAAGTACTAATAATATTTCGCGTAAAATGAATATTTTCTAAGTAAGTCATACGTAAAAACCGCGATAGGCACGTGGCAGTGTGCTCCGACTTGCCCCTGTCTTAGAGCCGCATCTTCACGAGTAATAATCATTTCACGCAAAACATGAATAGAACATTTCTTGTTGTAAATTTTATTTCAAACTTGTTTTACACCAGCGTATTTGCCTAAAATTGGACGGTTCAGCAGATAAATGAGCTTAATTGTATCTGGGGGTCTTTTTTCCAATTTCAAGGGGGGAAGCTCCCACAATTGGTGAAAGGACTTTATTTTAATTCATTTCTAACGTCTTCAACAATACTCCTGCCATATTTTCAAAACTTTAAATGATATTTTCCGTTAGTAAAACCTAATTTACTGGACGACTACTTGCATCTCCTTGAACAAAGAAAGTATTGTGATCGTTAAAAAAAATCAAACTAGAGATTTCGAAAGTCTACGTTTTATGACATTATAAAGCTGAAAAAAATATTTTTGCGATATCATCTGTCTGTGTGTGTGTCTGTCTTTATCTCTGCCTAGAGTTTAAACAATTTTTATCAATCAGACTACAACTTGGTATCTAGGGTTTTAATAAGGTTCCCTAGAGGAATTTTTGGAATTATATATTTAACCCTAAATTTAAGAGTTGTTGACTGAAGGGCAAAAAGATAAAAAATTGATTCTCTCAAAATCCATTCGAACCATTTTGATTAAAAATCGTACGTATTTAATAACAAAACTGTAAGAAATATAAACATATACTAATATAGATTAAATTCCAAGCTGTATAAAAAAGGAAGTTACTGAGGAGACAAAGTAGAGAACTCATATTTAAGACAAGGAAATGGAACTGTCGAAAGACAGAACAGCTAATAATAATAAAATAGAGATAAAAACGAGGAAATGATTAAATAATCCGATCAAATGTGTTGGTATAAATAAGTTTAATAGACAAGGTAGGAGAATTTTAGCAATCAAATTTAAATTAACCTATATTGATTTTTTAAACGCGAGTTTTTTCAGATATAAGCAAATTAAAGAACTTCTATTTAGCACCGCGTCTTACTGCCCATTTCAGTTATACCCTTATGTACTAATCACGCTAATGAGTTATGGATGATGGTTGAATTTAAAGGAAGTGTGCCCGCATTTGAATGGAGAGTGGGGAAACAGTTTAGGGGAAAACCACTCCCGGTAAACCCGACCAGGATTGAACCACGATCTCCCCGTCATCGGCAGTCTAGTATAGTGCAATATTAGTGCCTTAGCCCATACAGCCACCGAAGAGGGTTGAATGTAAGTGTCACCACCTGGTCTTAAGGCACTAAATTAGTCGATAAGAGATTCCTAAAATCCATAAACCAAGTGGGTTAATAACGTTCCTGGGTGGAGCTGCCTGGCAGTAGGAGAACAAACAGGGAGGAGGAAAATACAAATGACAATTCAATGCGTGTTATATTAAATGACCTATTCACAAAGATCCATTCTACGCTCCTATACCGGTTACCTTTCGTTTCCTGGACATTTAGCTCTTATTGATCAACAGAAATATGTGGATGTTTGTACTTTTCACAGGGGAAATGTCAACTTTTAAACTATGTTTACAAGTCTGTTACCCGCCTCGGTGGTGTAGTTGGCTAACGCGCTTGTCGTGTTGAGCTTGACTGCTGAGGACGAGGAGATCGAGGTTCGAATCTTGGTCGGGTGAACTGGGGGTGGTTTTTCCTAAAAGGTTTTTCACTCTTCCTCCACGCAAATGCGGGTTCATTTACTCTAATTCAACCTTCCCAATTCCTAATCTATTAGCGTAACCGAACGGGTAGTAAGACGCGGTGCTAAATATTATTATTATTACAAGTCTGTATGTGTATAGAGTCATAGAACATAGTTCAGTGTTCATTCCAGTAAACCACAAACTCGTTGACTGTTAAAGGTTTTGTCAATATTTAACCTAAGCGCAGCGTCTGATTGGTAATATCTTGGCTACATAGGCAACCCTCTTAGCAGCTTGAATTTGAAAAACAAAACTTAGACCCACTACATCAAATCCATTCGTTCGTTTGAAGTGTTTTTTCTCTCTTCTATTTCTGCCGTCACTACAGTTTGGCCAGCAAGCTAGCGTCCGCTGCCAGAAATGAACGCTCTTTACACAATCGCTATGACTCACTTTCAAGAGAGCCTAAATATACAAACACATAATATTAGACAGATTGAAAAGAGTATCGGTAAAATCACGACGAGCAACCATTATAAATAGATGGGGGATATCAAAGTTCGAACCCCAGTCAGTTGTAATGAGGGTGTTTTTTCCTAAGTGATTTTCCACTTATTCAGGCCAATGCAGATGCATTTCCTCTAGATTAAATCTTTATAAACCTTGATGCATTAGCGTAATTAGTACATATAAGTTTAGCCCAAACGTAAAGTAATGAATATTATTTATACAGTAGGATTTGGTTAGTTCTAAAATTCGGATAATTCGAACCCACCAAGATTCCCCATGAAATTATTATATAAGCTAATGATAAAGAATAACATTTAATTGGAATTTTAGAAGGAAATATTTGAATAAATTTCGAAGCTTATCCACTGCTAATTTATTCGAATTTGTAATTATTTCAAACCTAACTTAACGATATTTAGGCATATTAAATCCACCCGTATGCCGATGTAAAGTTAGAGTTACTGTGGATTCACACGCTCGCCGAAAAACTAGCGGAGAACAGAAACGTGGTCACGTGACGCGCTCTAAGCCTATCACAAGATCGGCGCGAGCTGTTTTGCTTAGAGATCAAGTCATCTCTACTTTGTACGCTCTGCTCGAAATGTTCGGCACAGGAGAACTAATCAAATCTCAGAATCCACCATCTCAAATTAATGCGCATGCGCATTTGTCAACGCATGCGCACTACAGCCAGAAGCTAGCAGACAACTTCGTTGGTTGCTGTGAGGAGATTTGAAATAACCCGCTAATGTAAGGCGTGTGTATCGATGTATTGGTTTGTGCCACGACACAACGTTATAATTACCAAACATTCATCGGGAGAATGATATAAAATATATATTTATCCACTAGAGAATTAAATATGTTGATAATCAGTTGTTTTAAATTAGCGATGCAATGCATCATGGGTCAACATACAGCGTGTGAAATGTTGCGCTACTCAAGAAGATTCTGTTCTGTTTTCGGTGAACGTGTGAATTTAGTTTAACGATGTCCCTTTACACTTGAGGTAATTCAGCGTTTTACATTTATTTTACTGTAAACAAATCTCATCAGCGCACGACACAAAATGAGGTCACTGGAAAGCGGTCAAAATATAATGGCCAGAAAAAAATAATTAATGGTGTAAGACTACGTAGCTGATCTTTTTCTTTACTTTATACATAAATAAAGGAAGCGTTTGCAAAAGGTGGGTCTGGATGTGCAATACGAATATACAGCAATGATTTGGTGAGGTTCCAAGTGCATCAGCTTCAAGAGTGCACATGTGCAGGTTACTAGGCCAATATCCAAACTGCTGTATACACTGCACACAAGATAAACTGAGAGTGACTGGGCCAATATTCAAACTGCTGTATACACTGCACACAAGATAAACTGAGAGTGACTTGGCCAATATTCAAACTGCTGTATACACTGCACACAAGATCAACTGAGAGTGACTTGGCCAATATTCAAACTGCTGTATACACTGCACACAAGATAAACTGAGAGTGACTTGGCCAATATTCAAACTGCTGTATACACTGCACACAAGATCAACTGAGAGTGACTGGGCCAATATTCAAACTGCTGTATACACTGCACACAAGATCAACTGAGAGTGACTGGGCCAATATACAAACTGCTGTATACAATGCACACAAGATAAACTGAGAGTGACTGGGCCAATATACAAACTGCTGTATACAATGCACACAAGATAAACTGAGAGTGACTGGGTCAATATACAAACTGCTGTATACACTGCACACAAGATCAACTGAGAGTGACTAGGCCAATATACAAACTGCTGTATACACTGCACACAAGATAATATGAGAGTGACTGGGTCAATATACAAACTGCTGTATACAATGCACACAAGATAATATGAGAGTGACTGGGTCAATATACAAAACTGCTGCTTGTACTGTATACCGAGTATACAGTAGGCTACCTGTTAGCACGAGTATAGGCTACATGTCAACAAGAGTATATACTACCTTAGACTACCTGTCAACAAGAGTGTAGACTACCTGTCAGACCTAGTATATGCTACCTGTCAGCACGAGTATAGGCTACCTGTAACAAGAGTATATACTACCTTAGACTACCTGTCAACAAGAGTGTAGACTACCTGTCAGACCTAGTATATGCTACCTGTCAGCACGAGTATAGACTGTCAGCACTAGTATATGCTATTTGTTAATACGAATATAGGCTACCTGTCAATACGAATATAGGCTACCTGTCAATACGAATATAGGCTACCTGTCAATACGAATATAGGCTACCTGTCAATACGCGTGAAGATATGAATAAAACTATAATTAATTTCGCGTGTTTTCATAAAAAAAATATTATGTTGGTTTAAAAAATGTTACTTAAGTAACTTTTTTATCACAAAAATGTATTTCTTATCATAAGTACGTACCCTATCTATTAAAAGTTTCCACAACTCATAGCACCCGAACATAATGGCAATTCATATCAAGACTGCCAAGAAACGTAGGGGCGAAATCAAAGAGTTCCGAGGAACATTGGAGAGGTATGCGGAGGGATATAGATAGGGGTGGTATGCTAAGGGATATAGATAGGGGTGCTATGCCGAGGTATATAGATATGGGAGGTATGCCGAGGGATATATATAGAGGAGGTATGCTAAGGTATATAGATAGAGGAGGTATGCTAAGGTATATAGATAGGAGAGATATGCCGAGGGATATAGATAGGGGTGGTATGCTAAGGTATATAGATAGGAGAGATATGCCGAGGGATATAGATAGGGGTGGTATGCCGAGAGATATAGATAGGGGAGGTATTCCGAGGGATATAGATAGGGGAGGTATGCCGAGGTATATAGATATGGGAGGTATGCCAAGGGATATAGATAGGGGAGGTATGCTAAGGTATATAGATAGGGGTGGTATGCCGAGGGATATAGATAGGGGTGGTATGCCGAGAGATATAGATAGGGGTGGTATGCCGAGGGATATAGATAGGAGAGATATGCCGAGGGATAAAGATAGGGGTGGTATGCCGAGGGATATAGGTGTGTCAAAGTGTGCCGTCCTTGAGGTACAAGGTTCCAGATCCTACTCACCGAAGTGGCTGTCCCAATGTTCCTGGCTCTTGAAGCGGCTCCTAGCGGCGCTTCTAAGGGAGGAGTAGTAAGCCAGTGAAGAGGAGCGCGGGGACGGAGCCCTTACCGTTGTGGAGGCGGCCATGATCACTACACACACGCTAGCTACCACACTAATATTCTTTCTTCCTTAAAGGAGAGGGGGGAAACTTCCAAAGAAGTGAGATCGCTGACCGGATCTAAGTCTGAGCTTACCGCTAACACAAGGTTCCGTTTTTCACGCAAATAAGCCGAAAAAAAAGTTGCCTAGTTTTCCAACTCTTTTAGAGAAAGATAAACAGTATACAATTTTAGTAGGTTTCCGTTAATTATTTGAAACTGAAGAAAAGATTCGGTTTTACCCAAACAATAATCGTTGCAAACTACATTACACGAAAAAACCTTTTGTTAAAGTAATCTCGACACTGATACAGCTAAGAAATCCACGGATAGCAACAGAATAAGAATAGAGAGGTAAACCAGTAAATGGTTTATAAACTCTCAATTTATTTCACAATCCGTCAAACTGACATCACCGAACACTCCCCAAGATGTGAGCAGAGATAAGACTGCAACCACTTGTCGGCTTATCAAACACAGTACACACAGGCGTCGTCAGTTTCTAAAGGATCACCCCCCTCCTCTTCCTCCTTCACCTACTCGCGGTCCTTGCCAAAAAACCACTGTCCGTCGAACGAAAATAACCACCCTTTTTTCCCTCTATCTCTCTCTCTCTCTTGCTCGGACAGCCAAGCCGACAAAGTAACCTCGTCCCTAAGCAAAACACGAAACTAGACGTGAGATATCACTTATGAGTCAATAGGGTCGACTTCATTGATGAACTTTCTCAGGAGTTTAGTTTTGCGGACGCTCAACTCGGGTTAGGGGTGGAGGGACATCATCACCTTCTAAAGAGCAACACATCGACGATCTTGATTAAAGTTGAGGTCTTCCCATAGTTTATTCAGGTACAACAGCTGATATTTTTCACTCCTTATGTATTTATGTTTTTGTCAGGAAATATAGAAAGAAGTGAGTTTTATAGTTTCAGCTATTGACAGTCAACACACGCGGGACGGAGTTTAGTGACGATGGTTTGATGCTCCTTTACCCTGCGAAGCTCCCGTACACTTTCAACGGCGTTGTTTGTAGAAAACGGAACACTCTGAAACGTGACTCAAATAACAGTTGAACTTCAATGGACTGAGCCAAATGCGCGTAGAGTAAGGTCACGTTTATTACAGACGACTTTAAACAACTAGAAATTTCACAAAACCTTAACAAAATGTGTCTTATTTCAACTCTGAGAAGAAAAAGAGAGAGAAAAGTAAATCAACCACAATCTACAAAATAAACTATTCGAAATGCTACTTGCGCACTTCAGCTAGATACTCGTATTTTTAAGAACAAATAATCTGAAAAAAGGTGTTCGTAAAAAAATGTAATGTCGACACTTAGGCACTATAAAAAGTGTACTAATTTCTGACAAGAAAATTGGTATTAGTTTCATAAATCGTATCGTTAGCTTTCTGACTCCAAGCCTTGTTGACTCTTGTGGAAGATGGTTCAATATCACGGAGAGACTAATCGAACCTCGTTGGATCCGACGCAGCCGTCACATACGCACTCGTAGCACGATAACAGCACAAGTTGGCGACACTTTATCTTCAAGTACCAATCAACTTAATTAATTAACGACAAAGAGGGGAAAAGGGGGGAAGAAGGTCCTTGATACCGAGAACACTAGGCGATGTACTGTCCGAGGAGGCAGAAGGACAACAACGCCAAAGTCTTTAGAACCAGAGGTTTAAAAACACAAGACATCAAAAAAGGCACGACCAACACCTTGTTTATCTGGTAGGCGCGTTGCCCACGCGATCTTTCCCTCCCCTCCAAGGATCACCAACATCGATCACGCCAAGGTATAGAGACTATGTTCCGGTTTTTCAGTGTGAGAATGGTGGCGCCTTAATTCCACGTGCGGGAGTCGGGACTTCACTGTCGCCAATTTTAAGGGGAAGGATGGTATAGAACTGAGAATTTTTGCTGCCGTTTAGAAATCCCAGACTATTTATTAAGCGATTTGATATTTTGCTATATTGTTTTCTACAAAATGTAGGCTAAAGATCTGACCAGTTAAAAAGTTTAAATTGTTTTTAAAAATTGTGTGATAACTTACACAAACCCAATAAAACACTACAACATTATGTTAAAATGTTATGTGACCCAATCAAAACATGACTTAATTTGATAGAGTAAAATTAGATTCAGATTTCTAACTTTTTGTTAAAAGTACAGAATTTAGCGTGAATCATCATTGATTTTTTAAACTTTAAACTCAAACGTTTTAACTCTTCAGAAGCCTGCCGATAATTTTCGTCCACATTTTTCTGAAAACCATATTTAAAAACTATCTATCAAATTAATAAATAACGCGGGCTTTCTAAACGTCTGTACCGCGTCTCAGGGCTCTGGATAGGTAGTGCAACATAGATCAGCATGAGCCAGTTTGAAAAAAGGGTCAATGCCGCTATCTTATCGGACATCACGAATTAGAGTTACACAGATTCACATAGAAAAGGTTGTGGTACTTCGACATACGACCGGCAATAACATCTATCGAGCGTCGCTTTAAACATAATCGAGAGCGCTCCCGGTAAACTGTCATCGCCAGTGAAAAGGATATCGGCATTTATCCAGACACAAAGGCTTATTAACAGCTTACTCTAAGGTGCGGTGATAAGGACGGTTCAGAGGAACTGTTCGCACATTAGAAAGCAGATGATGGGGGAGGGGGGGGTGGGGTGGAACATAGTTACAAATCCCATTCGGAAAACTAACCCAAGCAGAGATTCGAACCTCGACCTCCCCGTCGTCAGCAATCTAATATGTTGCAAGCATGACGCTTTAGACGCGTTAACCATTATTGTGAGTTTCTAGTCAAAGTTGGAGCTATTACGATAGTCGCTGTAGAAACAAGAAAGAAATGTTGGCTGTTAATATGAACTTTGGTATTAACCAATTTTAGTTACGAAATGACAAATTAAACAGATAGAGAAATTTGCCACATCTACTTTCACGTGTTCATACATCAAGTCACGTGGTCTGCAACTGTCACTTTTGATGGATATTATCAATACCTATAAAATTACACAAACATTATAGTAAAATGTTATAAATTTTGACCGAAAGAATTTGTATTTTTCTAGAACAGGTTCTTCAAATGTCCAATCGCAATAACATCAAAGTATAGTTCAGCGTTGATGCGTTAAGCCCTTATGGCGGTGTCACAATTAACTTAACGTTCACGTAACGTAGAGAAATAAAGTGTATGATCCAGGATTCAAAAGTGGCAGTTGCAGTCTTGACGTATCAATATGTTAAAATGGTTTTAGTGAATATGTTAAAATGGTTTTAGTGAATATGTTAAAATGGTTTTAGTAAATATATTAAAATGGTTTTAGTAAATATATTAAAATGGTTTTAGTAAATATATTAAAATGGTTTTAGTAAATATATTAAAGTGGTTTTAGTAAATATATTAAAATAGTTTTAGTAACTTTTGTAACTGTTAAATACTGCTCTTCCAACCAAAAACCTTATATATATATATATATATATATATATAT
>CABFVX010002813.1:54121-74287 GCA_902151425.1 Timema shepardi | reverse complement strand
ATATATATATATATATATATATATATATATATATATATCTTCTGCATACCAAATCTGCAATCAAATGAAAAAAAATTTAGTCCATTCGCCATAGGAGTGGTGGTAATGACAGCTAGCAAACGTTACAAGATCTACAGTAACTCTATGGCTTCTTTGGTGTTGACTGACAGCTCACAGCTGACGGCTTTGAAAAGTTACCAGTCCAAATTATGTATCCCTACACCGAACCATATGAACTGAAAAAAATGTGTTTAGCAGCTGTCAGAAGTCGGCTGTGAGCTGTGAGTCAGCACCAAAGAAGCCATGGAGCTACTGTACTCTTATGTATCCATTCGCCAAATCACATGATCCGCAAAATTGATTTGTTGTCACTTTAAGCAGTCAAAACTTTCACAACAAATAATTTGTTTTTAATTATGTTTCTCTTTTAATCGTTTTTACATATTCTGTTTGCTGATAGTTACCATCACTCCTATGGCGAATTGGCTTTAACTTTAGTGGCGTTCCTCGCAATTTGATTGGCTGGCAGGAACACGTGGGCGCCTTCACTTAACCTTCACGAGAGAAAGTTGACCGTGGTCCCTTCATTAGGTCCACGGTTTAGCTCCCTGTTCAACTTACATTTCTGTTTGTTCGCAGACATGCACGACGCAGCCTGTTTGGACCTGTTCGAACCTTGCTCCCCGGCCAGATATAATAACACACAGGAAAACAATGCGGGCCGCGCGCGCGCGCACGTTCAACAAAAGCTTCATTAATTCCACCCGACAGATTAAAAGCATTTTTATGACGAGACATAACAATAACGACTTGGAGGTGGTCCAAACTTTGAGCAACAAGAATTAACTGTGTTGTTAATATTTTAAAGAAGAAAATCAGTAACCCCCAAGGCTACGGCCACGCTTGCGACCTGGTCGCCGCGTTTTATGAGCAGTTATCATGGCACCAAGGCGTGAAGATGTGTCATTACTCATTAGCCATAGTAGTATATAGTTATATGAAGAAGAAACGTAAATATAGATAGTACGGTGTACACCCCATTAATATGCAGATACGTACTTATTGACAGACTTGTAAAAAACCTAAGAACACACCCCTATTTAATTATAATGTTTTCTGTGTCACGTGTAAAATGATAAAATGCAATTTATCGTTATGTTCGCGGTATTAAAAATAGTATTTACTAAGTGGAATTAATTACTATGATTGGAAACCACCAAGCCCTTGCCAATCATTTCAAGCTATTGTTAGTTTGTATACTGTATATTTTATGATTTTATTATTTTATGTATGCTAATTAAGAAGTTCTTACCTTGTTCATTTCTTTCTTAATTGTTTGATTCATCCCAACCCTCCACTGTTGTAACTGCAACCTCTATCCAGAGCTTGGATTGAGCATCCCTGTTTGTGTAGTCTCGATGTTTCAGATTCCACAGTGGTGATCATTTATAAATAACTCGGTATCAAACATTGCTGAGTACCCCCTCATGAGAATCAATGTAATAGACTACACTACCGCGATCTGGTCGCAAGCGTGGCCGTTGCCTAAGAAAAGTTCTAGGAAGTTTACCAAGAGCCAAGAGGCGAATACAAGTTAGTTAATAGTTATTGTCAGGGCCTAGATTGTCAGGATGACATGTCATATAAATTTAGATAGATCAAAGACAATATTCATGGGCACATAAACTCGGCATAATATCCCTGAGCCCGCTTCGATGGCCGCATGGTCTGATGCGCTACTCTCGCATTAGACTAGACTGCCGATGGCGGGGCGATCGAGGATCGAATCTCTGTCGGGTGTACTGAGGGTGAGATTTTTACAAAATGGTTTTCCACTCCCTCTCTACACAAATGCGGGTACACTTCTTCTAAATATAACCTAGCTAATTCCTAAAAGTATTCGTGTAATTAGTGCATAAACGTATAACCAGAACAGGTAGTAAGACACGATGTTAAAAAGAATCCCCGATTGCATAAATGTATTTTGTTTATAGTTCACTAGGGGTTAGCCCTGTCTCCTCCTAAACAAGGTCAACCCACCTGTTGATGAGGCAACCCACGCCCCCTCTCAAGGACAAGGGAGGACCGGTATCGGGCTGCCCACGTACCGAGGAGGGGCCCGCGCGAGGCATGGCCCCACAGTGCGAAGCTGGAACGAGAGCGAGCTAGTGTTGAGGAAATCCAGCCAATACGATGAACCTGGGGACTAGGGAACAATACGATGGACCCTGGGACTAGGGGACAATACGATGAACCTGGGGACTAGGGAACAATGCGATGGACCCGGGGACTAGGGAACAATGCGATGAACCCGGGGACTAGGGAACAATGCGATGGACCCTGGGACTAGGGGACAATACGATGAACCTGGGGACTAGGGAACAATGCGATGGACCCGGGGACTAGGGAACAATGCGATGAACCTGGGGACTAGGGAACAATGCGATGGACCCGGGGACTAGGGAACAATGCGATGAACCCGGGGACTAGGGGACAATACGATGAACCTGGGGACTAGGGAACAATGCGATCGACCCGGGGACTAGGGAACAATGCGATGGACCCGGGGACTAGGGAACAATGCGATGGACCCGGGGACTAGGGAACAATGCGATGGACCCGGGGACTAGGGAACAATGCGATCGACCCGGGGACTAGGGAACTATGTGATGGACCCGGGGACTAGGGAACAATGCGATGGACCCAGGAGAGTTCCTACAGATGTCGTGATATTGACATTATTTTACCTTTTTGAAAGAACAAAAACTATTATGTTTATTTGCTTCGCGTTTGCGGCAACAATAGAGATTATAGTGAATGAAATAATATAAAAAAATATTATATTCACACTTGTATTTTGTTATTATTGGCCACCAAAATAAATATATTTGTTTTATAACTTAAAGAAAAATCCATATAAAATATTAGTTTCACAATAAAACTTATTTAATGGTGTCATTAATGGCCTTCGTTTAGTATAGTTCACCATCTTAATTTATGAATAGAACGCAGCCTTTTAGAAGCTCTCATCTGTAAAGCACCTTTAAGTGTGCCACAGGCACCGCTTCCTTTTAAAAAACATCCGAAAGGTTATTTTGATAAATCCGTGTTTCAATAATGTAACAACCGGCCCCGTGGTGTAGTGATCAGTGCACCTGGCTACAAGACTAGGGATCCCGGGTTCGACTACCGGCTGCCAACGGTCACCATGGTTTGGTTAATTAGGTTTTAGCTAGGTTTCAGCCTCCTACTGGATCACACCTTCATAACAACCGTCATCACATCATCTCAATGCGGGTATGACTTGTATACAACCACCACAATAAGGTGTACCCTGGGCAACGTTTTGTTCCCCCAGAGCGACTCAACTATTGTTCGTTCACGGTAGGAGTTTACCTGGGAAAGGACTTTTTTTCCCTACCAGAAATCTATTATATAGTAGGATATTGGTAAGAAAAAAGACCTTTCAGAGGTAAACTCCTACCGTGAATGAAGTTTATATATCATGTCCTTCTTGATCAATAATCCCATACACTTTTTAAAAAAACACTCATCTCATCGGAACATGAAAAAAGGCCAGGAAAGAATGTACAATTAGTAAATTCAGGCATCCCCTAGAAACGGTGTGTTTGTACTGGCTAATCTTCCTAAGCCTCGGTAGTATTCGAGCCATAATAATAGCAAGGATGACTCGAAGGGTTCCCAGGCAGGTCGCAGGCCAACTTTTGGCGGGTCACGGAAAGTTTAGGAAATTTGAAAATGTACTGATTTAAAAAATCGGAAAGAGAAAAAACAAAACAAAATTTAAAAAAGGAAAAAAATATAAGAAGTATTACGGAAATATTTATGCAAAAAACTGTAGTAAAGAAACAAAAATTAATATACTCCCCAAGGCCATTAAAGTTAAGTGGGCCACGAGAATTTATTGTCTTAAAAATTTGGGTCACGATTCTAACAAGTTTGGAAAGCACCAGTCTAAGGCAAAGGGTATCAAATTGTGGTCCGCAGACAGGACCATCGGGAATATATATAATGACGAGGAAAAGATATGATTGTTAGGATAAGTCAACAATATTTTAAACAAGTAATATCACATTCCCAGGTTCGATCCCTGGAGCTTCAAAGATGTATCTGTGAAGCAGTGAGTCTATAACAGGGTCAAACTCACCCTCATGGGGAAAAAAGAGGAGCTACTTGAATACAGAAGTAGCAGCTCCAGTCTATTAAACTGAAGGTTCGTTGTGTTGACCACATGACACCCTCTATCCACAGATGTTGGCACTAGCCTTACTAACGGCGGCGGCCGCTCGGTCAGTAGAGCATTTGTGAGGATGTAATGTAACGGTCCTCTTCGTATTTTTAAATGGAAGAAATCCCAATGCAGTTAACGAACATGTAATGTTCTCTTAAGAATATTTTTTTAGAACCACGTCTTACTACCCGTTCGGTTTATACGCGTATGTACTAATTACGTTAGTGGTTTTAGGGATTAGAAAGGCTATATATAGAAGTGTACCCGCATTTTCACGGAGGGTGAGTGGAAAGCCATTATAGGAAAAAACCTCATTAGTACACTCAACCGAGATTCGAACCTCGATCTCCCTGTAATCGCAAGTCTAGTCTACTACGAGAGTGGCACGTCAGACCTTTTGGCCAACGAAACACGTCACTAATGAGTTGTTCAGGGGTTAACGTACACGTTGTGTTAACATTAAATAAAGGGTGTCACGTGTTCTAGCCAGCCAATCATGTTGCATTGTTACGTTAAGTTAAGCGAATCCTGACCACACACTACTAACATTGAATGAACATTAAGATGCGGTTGAATAGCTACTAATACACAGTAAAAATGACTGATTTGCGTCCGAAATTCTAGAAGAATCAATTTTTTTTATTTTTTATTATGACTGTATGGACACTTTTCTAAATTGATATTGAATTATATAATTATTTTTTGTATGCATATATTTCTAAAATTAACTAAAAAACTCATTTTTTTAAATGGTTGGATTAAAAATATACCATCTTAAGTTTTGTGTGTAATTTACAAATATAATATTTGTAATCACGAAACCCTATTCCCTGGGCTAGAAATCGGTCATTAGTTACATAAATGTAGGTTTATTACAAGATAGGGGTGAAAACCCCCAACACACCTACTGGAGCCAAGAGAGAGGTGAAGTTTCTCAGTAGAACCCGAGACTCAGTCGGCAGTAATCCTATTGTTCGCTTGACAGGACAACACTAATGGCCTTGAAACTTTTCCAGAGGAACAATTAGAATATCTCAGATGTATTTTTTTTTCTGAGTCTTAAAAAAATCTTTGCAAGCTAGAAAGTGAACTTACATCAATATTATTTCATAAAATATATCATTTAAATTCTTTTTTTTCAATGGGGATTTTTAACGTGCAATTTATGAAAACAAGGATTATATCCACACATGACTTTCAAACTAGCTTTTAGCTATGACATACATAACAGTTTACTAAAGTTAAATTAACGACTCTACCTGGTATCGAAACAGGGACCCTTATCATAGTAAGCACAAGTGCTATCGACATAGCTAATGTATCGGTTAAAATATAAAGAAAAATGTATTACGTTTAGTATGATAAACCACTATAAATAAATGTTAAAAAATAATATAACGATAAAAGCATAGCTGTGATAAAATAATATTCAATACCAAAATTGGATTAAATTGGAATGTTACGGAGGTTGACGCACTTATGATGACTCTCAATACATAAAGTATTAAATTATTTACATCTATTTTGTATTGAAGTTTGAATATTTTTCTAAAAAAACACAATTAATTTTATGCTTCTATAGTAATTCACTTTTTGGAGTCAGCGTAGCCTTTCGAACTATTGGGAAAATATATGCTATTCGTCAAGTAGACCAGGGTTGTACCGGGCCTCCAAAAGGGCGCGAAACTTTTATTTTTAGAGGACATAAAATATTTTGAAGAGTCCAAAAATGTTTACCTATTTACTGTACCTAGTCGTCCTGACATGTGGTCAGTTTTGGTTACTAGCCCCACGTTATGGCGCCCTTTTTTGTACCCAGTCAGCCAGCTCCGGTCACCTCTCATCCTCAGCTCTTGTTAATGGCCTCGCGTTGTCATCTTCTTCTTAGGTTCGTTGTCCACGGCAGTCAGTTTAGGTAGAGCATCTCGGGGTTATGTCGGAATAATGGTGGGGGTAGAGGTATACAGTCGATTTAAAAAGATGTTGTTTATCGTAGCATTTGAAATAGAAATTTTATTATAATAAATCTTTTACATATTAATACCAAGGATATTTTAATTTAGTAACATGAAATAATTAATACATAGCTAAAGATAGCTATTTAGCCACCTGGGCTATCTCTACTTTCTCCCATTTCGAGACTCTACACGTGTCGATAAGTGAAAATGAGAGTACACGTCCTTACTCTTTACGTGCTAAACGGCTAGTCTCCGCGTCTATACTCTTAGCATACTACCAGACAAGTCCCCCGCGTCTGACGCTTTCCTTACCGATAAGGTCAAACACAGACGCTCAACCAAAGTCACTGATTGGCCAGGAGTCCGCGCCAAAACCTCCCCCTCCCCTGAAAGGCTGCACGTGCAAGAACAGGTGCGTCTCCCAGCTTCCGGGTTCAGCTATTGATACAAAACACGAGGCTTAAAAATGAAAAGTAAAAGTAATAAATTTGGATGACTCTAAATATTCCCACAAAGATTTTAAATAATTAACAACTATTAGATTAGAAATTTAAAGGCCTGAAAATGAAGTTAATGAATTGAAATTTGAAACATATATTGCTTACAACTTTGGTTATGATTTACATAACTTATAATTACCATAAAACCCCACACTTTCTTATAATTAACCATTTGATAGTAATAAAGATAATTAAATTAGGCCTAGATGCATGGAAAAGAACAATGTATTTATCAGTTTAGTACTCTCAGTAGCTTGAGTGTATTAATATGTAAACTAAAGGAAAAACTAATATAATTTTATAAATGAAAGTTGAGATCTAAGGGCCTAAAACCCTGACCACTTTACATTACTGTAAAAATAACTATACGAGTGCGGGTAGAATTCAATAATATTCATTGATAATAAAAATATTGGTAGTTCCAGCAAGGACTTTCCAAATATTTTTTTGTTTGTTTTCCTCATGTGTATCAAAGCATTGTTTAATATTGTGAATTGCATAGGTTATGTTCAGTAAATATAGTATAAATTCATAGACTAGGTGAATTTTATTTCACAAAAGTGAAAAAACATTAAGCATTTAAGGAACAAATTGTATTATTCATTCACGAGCTAAGTTTACCTAGATGATAGCTCGAAATGTTACTAGAAGTAATCCCTAATATATCACTAAGCCAACAGCTGACAACTATCACTTTGGATAACTGTAATGAAAACAGTTGGTAATATATGAATGTGATAGTTAAAACCACAGTAATTTAGGCCAATATTATTTTATATATTTATTTGAGATCGGACACAAAGTTTATTTATAGTTTTATTCCCCTTAAAAAAATATAGACACCACTTTCACAAAAACTTCTAACGAACATTGCTTCAAGATGGCGACTGACGAATTTAAACCATATGATTGAACATAACGGTAAACAAGTTTTTTACAATGATGCAGACACGCAGTTGATGAAAATATTTTATTCAGTTAAATATTTCAAAATACGATAAAAATAATAATAAAATCATGTATTGTATGTAAAAAAATGACAACAATTTTCTCTTTTACAAGTAAATACGATGCCTGTATTAAAAGGTATTAATGTGTGCACTATATTACACAAAATCAGTAACGTTTCAAAACGAAAAATAAGTACTTTTAATTATGTTTAAAATATTGTTTCAGGTTGGATAAAATGAAATTATTTAAAAAAATAAAATAGTATGAGAAAACTTTAGTTTACGTTATTTTAAATGTAATGTATAACAGATAATTAAAGATCTTTACATTTATAACAAAACTGTGATCTTTCATAATTGTTGGCAACCCAAAACCTAAACATATGATTTTCGAACTGTCATCCAGGTAAAAAAAAAAAAAACTATCGTGAATGGAATATTCAAGATAGTATGCTGTATCCTTGGCAAGGGTCCTCGGACTGTTTGGATACAGCCTGTCTCAACAACATCCGTCCTGAGAAAACTGGGTTCATCTCGAAAAAAAGGAAGTATAAACATCACAAACCCAATTACCTAAACTAAACCTGACTTGTATCAGAGCTGAATAAAAGTCTCTTCATAGCAACACATTGCAATATAAATTTTCACTTTCACGCCAAGGCCAAGCTTTTAAAAATTTTAAATTTTAAAATTATTAAATACTGAGAACGTAACACAACTCCCTCCCCCTCCCTGGAATAAGTTTTGATCACAACGTTCTTTCTCTCACCCTTTTTGATTTCTAATTTCTCTAATTAACTTACCGTAACCAGTAATATTAAATGGACATTACACGTATTATTATGTTATGAATGGGATCTATTTAGCCTCCTTTCATTAATATAATTATTATCTTCACATCATCCAACTAAAATACTGTTTACTTGTATGGACAAAAAAAAAAGTATGGTAGTCGAAAGTTTAGAATAATATGATGTTTGGAAAATTGATATGGAATCAAAATTAACTAGATTTTATTAAAATTGCATATTTCCAGAGCCAATAGATCCTAAGCACACTAGAGCAATGAAAATAAGAAATCCAGAATATATTTTGAATGCACAAAAGACTAAAACAAAGTAGCCAGAGATTTTGGAAACAAAGTAATTATATAGATTTCTATTCTTTATTTTAGAAACTGTCACTAAAATACCATTATGGATTAAAAATGTATTTCGTAATATATTGAAAAAATGTTTGATTGTAATAGCTACTAGATATTTATATATAGTAATATGTTCGTGCAGTAAAAATCACAACTCTAAAATGTTGATAATAGAATTTGGCTGTTTTATTCATGTTCCTCATCTTGTTAGAACTAATTGCAGAGGCAACGGCACATCAAACAAGAGTTAGTAAGTTCTGACACGATGTGGGACTTTCAAAAATAGGCCCTTTTTTCTCACAGAAATTAATATATTCATTTGGAAGAACTAGACTCTAATGTATTCCACAACAAGATGTAGTCCATGAGCCAAACTATAAGATGGACCCTATCAGGAGATAACAACTTCATAGCACTTGCGATTTTCATTATTTATGCCGTGGCATCCGAATATAACACCAGGACCTTCTCTACGTGAGCTCACCTAGGTCACACTTTCAATTCATCATTCACGAATCTTAAAACATGATACGTATGTTCCAGCACTTCTCAGTAAATTAAATATGGTTTGGGAATATCCTTAGGATCTATCTTACCTACCACAAGGTTCGCTACAAAATTACTCTAAGCAACCATGATTTCATCCATAGCGACCCATATGAAGGCATCTCCCATGTAGTTTATTATTCTTTCCATTGTTTCTTCATAATATATATATGGAGATAATTCTTTCTGGGTATTGATTGACCATGGATTTGTCTCTTTGGCCCTTGGAATATAAAGCATGGGATGTTCGCAGCGACCATTGCACTACACAAGTCCTTACAGAATTAGTTTCTTTAACTGGAAGGAAGGCACCTACATCTTTGTTTAAAAAAAGGATTCTTCGAATAACTCAGATTTTTTTACGTACAAAGTGTGCGCCGCACATGTTGATCCAATTATGATTTTAATGGAACGTCCCATATTTTTGTTGCAAGCTTGACACATTATAACTTTACTGTCGGTTTTGTAGGAGTCATTGATCCCAACCCATTATTTTGATTTTGTATTCAGCAAGACTCACCTGGTGTCATGGTGAACAAATTAAAATATCTTATGGTAGTTATTGTTAGACTTTCACTTTCAACAGCTCATATGAAAACTAAAATCACTTTGAGATATTACAAGATAAGAAAAAGTCGTTGGACTAGTGTGTTGGAAGGGAGGGAGTTTCCAGACCAAAATTACTTATCTGTTTGCTAAATTCTTTAAAAAATGCATCAAAAGGTTCATTGTGAGGAGAGAAACCCTGTACTTAGTGGCAAAACAATTGACTACCTGAGTTAGAATTTACCCTTTTCAATAGTTAATTTAAAAATTCCTTTAAGCCGATTTACGCAAGCCAAACCGAATCAAACAATGTTTAAAAACTCAACTAATTTGCAATAATTATTACTAAAAAATAAATCAAATAATCATAAAGTAGGTAGCTTTATGTAAACTAACTTGAAATATATATAAACATGTAAAAATATGTTAAATGAAAATCAAATAATATTTTATTTTAATTTTATAAATTATATTAACCCTAATATTGCTGGAAAAACTCATTTAATCATTTTTTTCGTGTTTTTAGATTTTGGTATCATTATAAAGGTAAATAATTGCTCTTCATTTTGTAACAACTCACCAAGTTATTTGTTGTCATTTGAACTAACAATGAATGTGAGGAATTCCAGGTCTCCACCGTGGTTCGGATTCCACGTTAAACTGTAGGTCCTCCATTTCATCTCACAATCACCCTACTCCATTACACATTAGCGTAAGTGCGTATAACCCGAACGGGTAGTAAGACGCGGTGCTAATAATAATAATAATAATAATAATAACTAACAATGAAATATTCTGTTATTCTCACCAAGTCAACAGAAACATTTTACTGTCAAGAAAATCTCACTAAGTGTTAGTGAGTTTTCCTTAGCATTGTTTAGATCGATAATTTAAAAATTGATAAAAAAAATCTTACTAACTACACAGTTGGTTAGTTAAATATATCCTGTAAACACTTGCTCATTCAACATTGTCAATAACAACAATAGTTAGGAAATAATATTTTCTTACTTCTTAGGCTATTGTTTTATTCCTCCCATGTATTATTTAACCATCTATGACTCGGCTTCCCCTAATAATTTATACTGTTATGAATGGACAGAGCTAGACGGTAAAAAGAGGAAGCTCAGAAATAGGTTCATGCTTGCTACAGTGGATGAATCAACTTCCCTCTAATGTGAAAGAATTATCACTGTTCTTTGATACATGTTGCGGTCAAAATTGAAACATATATATATTGTGCCTTTATGCTATAGGTTGTACAGAACACACATATTGACATAATTGAGCATAAATTTATGCAGCGTGGTCACTCATATATAGAGGTGGGCTCAGTTAATAGTGCAGTAATATAAAACGCCAAAAGTATGTTACAGTATATTCACCTCTTGAATGTTTGACCATTTTTATAACAGTGAGATCAATGAGTAACAGAAACAAAAAGAGTGGACCTTATCAAGTTGAATCACTATAGAATTAATCGCCCCGCGTTGGGCGTCGATTGAAACACTTCGTATTCTTTCCATATAAAATAATACTGTAATGATATTTAGGTTGTCTATAGCTCCGTGGTCGAGCGCCTATCATCACTATAAGGAATAAATACCGTTTAACCAGCTGTTAATTGCTCCGTGGTCGAGCACTAATTAAATCTGTATATTTAATTCTATTAAAGAAAGAACTTTTGATGGCTGTTTATTCACACACGGTTTATTCAAATGACATCTGTTAATTGCTTATACATATTCCAACTAAATGTTTTATATCACTGCACACTTGTGATATTAACGTAAATTATTGTATTCTGTGTTAGTCCCTGACTGCGTTGCTTGTGTGTGTGCGGATGCCTGTATTTGTGATATT
This sequence comes from Timema shepardi, assembly GCA_902151425.1. Classification (NCBI taxonomy): domain Eukaryota; kingdom Metazoa; phylum Arthropoda; class Insecta; order Phasmatodea; family Timematidae; genus Timema; species Timema shepardi. Next base: position 62,528 of record CABFVX010002813.1, on the reverse strand, counting down.
ACTTGTGCGATTTGTGCGTGGGTGGCCTTAAACATACGCACAAGCAGTTTATATATGACATACCCCTTGCCTCTTGCTTCCCTTCCCTACAGTGTAAAAACTAACTAATAGAAAGAGTCCTGGCGACAGGTGTTGTGAAGGCTAGCTTCTTATTGGTGTAGGGAATTGATGTCCTTTACTAAATACTGCGGAGTTGTTCCTTTAACAGGAAAAATGGTATAAAAAATATATTTTAAAGGTGTAATCCTTTCCCATTATTTCTGAAATGCGCGTGTTTCTTCATGGATGAATCATAAAAGGATACATATGTTACTTTAAATAAAAATTACCTTCATCCATGACTTTTTACATATTTTAGAGTAATCCAAACCAATATAATTACAAAGTCAAGGAACTGAAATTCACCGGGTTTTTTTTATCTAAAGGACCTGGCATCAAAGAATGTTAGGAATACAACTGTTGATAGTGCTGGTAGTAAAGTTTGTTGGTTAAAGGTAAAAGTATTTCGTTTCTCAAAAGAATGCCCAAATATAATAATATACAGGTATGATTACTTCGGACAATATCAAGAAATTGATGTAAGGAAGCGTGACAGAACTCAACTAGATAGTGAATGCACTGTGCAAAATCTTTATAAAAACAACTTTATATAAACAAGGAGAAGAAACAAGACCTATTCTCTGTGCCGAAAGAAAGTTATTCCAGAAATATACCATGCTTGGTATAGTTCCATCCCAAATTGCAAAATGAATGAGAGGGTCCCAGAACCAGGGACTCTAGATTCTGAAAATGAAGAAGATGCTTGGATAAGTCTGTTTAGCCTTAAAAGATGCATTTTGAAACCTCACTATATTGTTTATGGATTTTCAATGTAATTTTTTTAATCGATTCAAGTTTTAATTGTAAGTCAGATTAATTTTCTTTCCTATTTTGACATTTAAAATAGTAGGCATTTATGTCATGTACCATGACAGAGTGTTTATTAAAGTGATTAATTAATATAGTATTATTTATTTTCTAATTGAATGACTGTCAAAATGCCTTTTTATTTTTGAAATTCATCAAACAGATTTTATGTAATGAACATGAGAAAAATTGTGTTTCTTTTGTTGGTTTCCTTATTGTACTCCAATTTTAATGCCATTTATTTGACATTTGATTAAGTAAACATTAAAGTGTATTTTTAAGTGGATATAATTTGTTCAAATCAGTAATAAATCTTGAGTTATGATTCAAGACTTTTAAAAACAAATGCATTTGAATGATTATTAAAATAAATAGTTTAATCAGTAGTTATCATCATTCTAAAATAATGACCGTCACTCAATCAACCTTCTATAACACATATTTTTAATCAGGAAAATCTCACCAAGTCATACTCAGATCACTAAGTCAACCTTTAATAGTATATTTCTTATCAGTGAAAATTCACTAAGTCAAGTGAAAGTAAGTAATTAATTAAATTTAATCAACACAATAGATTATGAAAAAAATTGTTGACACTTAATGTTTTAAAGTATGTTCCTAATATTATGAAAAATAAATTGTTTAAATTGGATTTATGATTTTCGGGAAAAAAAAGTGTCATAAACTAAAAATTGCATTTCTCACAAATTAAGAATTTTGACCAAATGAGTTTCTCCAGCAAGCTCACGATATAGTGATTCGTTGAGATTTCTATTTTCTGAACATCTAAATGGCGAGGAACAGAATATGTATTTACATAGAAATCCCATCTCTAGTAATGACGTCCAGAATTTTGCAGATTTACACTTTTCCATAGTAAAACTATTAAAAATCTATTTTATTGTAATGGCTACTAGATATTTCTATATAATGGTGGGATGTTCCTGTGATCTAGTGCAATAAGAAACAAACGCGTTATTCAACTGCAACTAGAGCGTGTCTTTCCAAAATGTGTTCAACAGCAACCCTTTCTAGTAAAAGGTATGATAAAATGTGTATTGTTTACACAATGGGGGAAGACTTAACCCAGTCCAAAGCTAAAACAAAAGCGTTTAAACCAGTCCAAGAAGTGTATAATGTAAAAAAAATAACTTCTTCATTGTTAGTTCAGGGGGTGGAGGGCAGCTACCCCCTAAAACAAATTCTTTCCAACCAAATACCCTCCCACATTAAAAAATTACATCATACCTACGTGCTTGGCTCACACCGTTTTGAGAGTAGCTCCTGAATATACTATGCACTTTTATCAAATGATGAATATATGAATAGAGACTATACCTCTATTTTTTACGCATTTATCTAAACTCTAGAATCGTTGGTTCCCGAACTTGTTGAATGGTGTACCACCCAAACAATGTCTGTATTTTAGAGTGCCACCAAGATCGTGCTGAATATGTAATATTTAGGTACATTTTAATGGCGCCCAGGAATATGACACGACACTATTTATAGATTAACAGTTTTTATTTATCATTATTTAACATTTTTACTCAATCATTACGGATAATAGGGACGTGACTCAAGTTGGCCCGCCACATTGCCGAAATTTTTTTGTTTGTTTGTTTAATCGTTTGTGCTCTATTTGTGCTCATATGTGCCCGAACATGAACATTTGTGCTGTGAAACTGGGCAATTTAAAAAGTATTTAATGTGGCGGGCCAACTTGAGCTCAAGCAAGCCCGCCACATATTGAAAAACACAACATAACAAAATTTATTTAAGTCAATCCATTGTGCTCCGTTTGTGCTCATATGTGCCCGAATAATATTTGTGCTCTAAAATTAGGCATGCTATATAACATTTAATGTGGCGGGCTAGGTTGAGCATTCCCTATATCATAACCTGTAGAGAAATTCAGTTCAAGCTGGCCCGCCACATTTTTAAATATCAATGTAACGAAATTCTGTTTTCAACATTCGTTTAAGCTTCGTTTGTGCTCATATGTGCCCGAAAATGAATATTTGTGCTCTAAAATTTGGCGTGCTATATAACATTTAATGTGGCGGGCTAGGTTGAGCCTTTCCTATACTATAACATGTAGAAAAATTGAGCTCAAGCTAGCCCGCCACATATTGAAAACCAAACATAACAAAATTCTATTTTCACCATTATTTTGTGCTTAGTTTGTGCTCATATGTGCCCGAAAATGATGGATTCACACAGGTTAGATTATTATTATTATTATTATTACTATGACGCGTTTAATCTATCGACAAGTCCGTTACTGTATTGGTTTGTGAATCAACACAATAATGCTTTACCACATGAAATAGTCTATAAAACCCTTAACTTTTTAGAAAATTGTTCTTGTTTGGGCAAATATGAGCACAATCGAATGTTGAAAACAGAATTTTGTTATGTTTTATCTTTCAATATGTGGTTAACTAGCTTGAGCTCTAGTTGGATTGCCTTGATTAAATTATATCTAAAAGGTTTAGGTTCACAGCACTAACATTCATGTTCAGGCACTTATGAGCACAAACGAAGAACAAACAAAAAATCGGCAATGTGGCAGGCCAACTTGAGTCACGTATAATAGGGCACAGGTATCAAAGAAATATAAAAAACACTTATCTTTACCCCCTCCAACAACTGTTTAAATCTCTTTTCCTTTTGGTTTGACTGGGTCGTAGTATATTTATGGTATTTGATGAGACATTATCTTTTTACAACTTGAATTTGCTTGTTTTGTTTGGCTTCTCACGGCGTACTAGCTGGAATAAGTGTACGTACCACAGTTTGGAAACCGTTGCTCTAGATAATTGAGCCGAATATTTAGCGTTTCTCTTACTAAGTTAATTGCTTAAGTCCCGTTGGAAGACTAATATATATCATATTTTGATTAATTTGCTGCCTCAAGGTAGAACGTGCATAAATAACTTTCCAATTGATTTTAAAAATCTAGAGAATCTTCATATTATATAATTAGTCACAATTTTTTCTAAACAACATAGCAATAAGCAATAGGCATAAATAATTATGTTTTCATTAAACGCAGATTTAAAACGGTTTCAATTTACTGGAAAAATAAAGCAGTTTTCTAAGTAGGGTATGTTAGAAACTAGCAATCCCATACGGCGTTGCCCATGATTCTTCAAACATTTGTTAAAATTAGGATAACTAAGAAGCCAATTATAAATTTTAAAAATCCGGCTTCGGTGTGCATTCGGACCCCCTTCCGTCCACCCATGTTAAAAATTTCAGATCTCTGTGTGCCGTAGATTTGGCTGGGCATCGCATACAAACACACACAGGCAAACACTTATTTTTATTATTATATATAGGAACAAAGTTTATTCAATGTAGCCTCTATTCAAACACTTTGTGAACCTAAAACTTCAGGTAGAGACGGCCGACCGGTCTCTGCTTTGTTTGTATTTCAGAATAGAGAAAACCAATCGACCAAAAGAGTGGCACAAGCCAGGGTAGGGAAAGTAACAGAGTGGTGGGGGTATTTCCTCTCCTCAAGCAGGTACTCAGTTCGAGAAGGAAGATAAGACCCAAAAAGGAATTTGGTCTTCTATTCTGCCGCACGGCACGTAATATTCCGTTAAGTGAAAGTTAAGTTTACCGTGATACTGGCATTAGTCTGGTAGGAGGCCATCTTACCTTACACGATTCCACTATGTCTTAACTTATAAGATAGGATCATAGTATATTGTCAAGGTTAGACACCTAGCTACCTTTCAGGTAAATGGGTTGTACAGTAATATAATTACCGGATTCGGCTAGGGGACAGAGGTAGATAAATGATGAGTAATTGCTTGTCATAACGACGATAACGACGGTTGTATCAATTAAAATTACTTCATGATCAAAATAGAGATATATTAATAGTAGGCCTACTTTGATGACTGCTCATTTTTAAATAGCAATAACATAGACCTTACTTAAAACAAAGCTAATTTGTTATAGTCATTAAAATAATGATTTTGGTATTTACATAATAAAATAGTTTTGTTGGTAATGTTATAAATATGACAGTGAAAGAAAGAAATGTTGTATTACTATAGTATTCCATTCATATTTGTACTGATATATAATTTAATTTTAGGTCTGGTCCGAACTCAAATATAAAGCAAGAAGTCGTGCAACATTGTTGAGGGCAGGCCGTTTAGAAACCGGGAATAAACCCAACAATGAGTATGGCCTCAATGACAACTAAAAGAAGGTCATAATAATCATGGACATAGAGACGGCCGAGGGCTACTGCGCAGCGGACTGCCTCCCAGATAACAATTAGATTATCACATTTTATATTAATATCAGCTTGCTTTGTTTTGTATTTAATATAAATAGAAAGAAGCTATTTTTTATTAATACATACGAGTATTATATTATAGCCTACTCTCTACATTCACAAACAAAGGACATTTAACATTAATAATATGACGTGCAAATATTTACTTATCGTCGTGTCGTAAAGATATATTTTAATTCCTACCGCGAGCTAACAGACCCCTCGCTACATTTCTTGTTGGTGGAAGATTATTGTCTCTCAACCACACGAACGATAGTGTTGGACTTGTATCACTCTCGACTTGACCCTTAGCCTTATCGCACGTGACGTCACGGTCTTGGACACGTGCCTAATAAGGAGAGCCTGATCCTGAGATGTTTACACCAGAGAGAAGGTGCAGCGGTGGACGTCACACACGGGTGACGTCATATCACACTCGCGAGCCACTTGGCATTTATCACCTAGAATATAATCGCTATTATTATTATTATTAGCACCACGTCTTACTAACCGTTCGGGTTATATGTATATGCACTTACGCTAATGTGTAATGGTAGGGTGATAGATGAAATGGAGGGCATACAGCTTAACGTGGGATCCGAACCACGGTGGAGGCCTGACATTCCCCAAATTCACAAGTCGTGATTAATACACGTCTTGTCAGAGGTGAAGGAAGGGTTTGGCAATCAGATAAATATGTGCCGAGACCAAGGATTGAACCCCGGACTCCAGCACAAAAGTCTAACATCTTATTCCTAGACCAGCAGGTCACAAATTATAATCGCTTTTAAATTCACTCTCACAATAGACGGGACTGCCAAAGACGGGGAGATCGGGGTCCGAAACCGATCCGGTGTATTAAGGGTGGCTTTCCCTAAATGGTTTTCCGCTCTTCCTCCAAGCATATGCGGGTCTATTTCCTCTAAACTCAACCTTCCTAATCCCTAAAACCATAAGCGTAATTAGTATATAAGCATATAGTCCGAAAGGGTAGTAATACAGAGTGCTAAAGAAAATTACAAATCCACGACTTGTTTTTAACATTGATCTGATGATCCTGAAAATGTATTTTAGACAGGTTTAAGATAAATATGCCAAAATGGACAAACTTTTATAACTATATAACTCATGTAGCCTGTCTCGTCCCCTTCCAAATAATATTTTATCATAATTATTATGTGTTCTGTCTTTCGACAGGTACGTCGCCTTGTCCAAAGTGAGTCCCTCCAACATGTTCTATAGGCAGCTTTCCTTTTTACACTCGAAACCTCGTCTTTCCTTGTTTGAAGTCATCAATCATTTACATTCGAGGTATTACTGGCACCCTTCTCCCTTCTATGACGTCACTCAATAACACATTTCTTCTCATCTAGTGACAGTGAAAGCGTAATTTGTATCGAATAAGGGGTAAAAGGGAGTGAGGGGAAAAGCGCTACTGAAAATACTGTACATCCATCGTTGGTATTATGGATGTGTATCTACCGCGATGTTTGATCAAGTGGACAGGTTTAGGTGGACGAATCACGGCTCTACACAGTCCCGAACTCTCAACTTAGTAAAGCTGAACTATAAACAAGCTTTAATGTCAGCAAAACAGGTCCATGTGTGTATACTCATAGCAAATAAAAAAATAGATCACGCCCATATTCGAAATTTCTTCAGCGTCTTACGAGTTACATCCCCCTGGGCCTATCCACATCTTTCCCTCATGGTGATAAGTATAAGGAAGATGGGATTTAGGATTAAATGTGCCCGCATTTGTGTAGAGGAAGAGAGTTAAACTATATGGAAAAGNCCGGGATTGGGGGAGAGGAAGGGAGTTAAACCATATGGCAAAGGGGGGGGGGGGGATAGTTCAGTACACCTGGCCGAGATTCTAATCCCAACCTTCCCCACCAAACCAGGCAAGATGATGACCACCGCCTTGGTCCACGCGCTCACCAGCGTTTGTGCAAATGCTGAGGATGGCCGCTTTGATGGGGAGATCAAGGTTCGAATCCCGGCCGGGTCTACCAAGAGCTACTTTCTCGACACATACATTCGGATACACTTCCTCTAAAATCTACCTTCCTTATCCCTACTAGACTCAAGTCCAGCCAGTAGTGTGTCTGCAAACCGAGATAAGGGTCCTCGGTTTAATTCCCAGCATGGCCGAAAACGTATGTGTCTTTCCCCTTTTACAGTGATTGATCAACGTCCGGGGTGCTGGGTGTTGTGTATGCTCTAGATTTAGATTGGTTTGCTGTTCATAAAGCTCATGTTTAAATATCTCAAATTTATAATTATAATACTGATAACGATAAAACTATTGTAAAAAAAGATAGACACAATGGACAAGTGAATGCACTTCGTATTTTTCGTAACACTACTTCGGTGGCCGCATGGTCTAAGGCGCTACTTTCGTGTTAGACTAGACAGCCGTTTACGGATAGATTAAGGTTCGAATTCCGGCCGGATGTATTGAAGGTGCTTTAATCGAAAATGGTTTTCTACTCGCCCTTCATGCAAATGCAAGTACACTTCCTTTAAATATATCCTCATTAATCCCTAAAACCATTAGCGTAATTAGAACTTAAGCGTATAACCCAAACAGGTAGTATAACGTGTTGCTAAAAAAATACTTTAAGGGCCCCTATTCTGTGATAGTTGCCATTGTTATTTTACTTTTAAATGCTACCACTGTCTTCCGACAGGCGCTAAATTCAAATTTCAGACCAAGATCTTTCCCCGTTATTTTTTTTAGATTATTCAGATTTTTTTAAATAGCGTGTTGTGTCCATAGCTTTGCCAGGTAATTGGGATTTATTTTTTTCCCGTTTGGGATTTTTCTCATAGAGACGGTATCTGCTCCATAGATCAAAAACTATACCTATAGCTCTATCCACATGATCTCGGTGCGGTGCATCCACCCCCAATCCCCTCCCCAAACCATTTCCCTGCAGGGTGACCTGGTGGTCTAGGGGCAAGGTGTCAGACTTCTGTGATGGCCACCGGGGTTCAATCCTCGGTCGCGGCAAAGATTTATCTGATTACCAAACCCTTCCTTCACCTCTGACAAGACATCTTGTGAATGTGGGGAATGCCAGGTCTCCACCGTGGTTCGGATTCCACGTTAAACTGTAGGTCCTTCATTTCATCTCACAATCACCCTACCATTACACATTAGCGTAAGTGCGTATAACCCGAACGGGTAGTAAGACG